>JAUYWV010140101.1:0-10621 GCA_032274565.1 Nematoplana nigrocapitula | reverse complement strand
AGAGAGAGAGAGAGGGAGGGAGGGAGGGTGAGGGAGGTGGTAGGGGAAGAGTGGGAGCGGATGAAAGAGGTGGAAGGTGTGAAAGAGAGAGTGAGAGATGGGACGGGAAACTGTTTTATATAGTGGGATATATCATAATAGAGAGACGACGAAAGAAAAGTAGAGGGAACGAAATGCAGACGGAGAAAGCTGAATAGTAAGGTTTGCCTAACTCTATAGGTCAACCCCACACATACACATATGTAGAGTATTATGTATTCTATGGTTTAAACAATTACATCAACTATATACAACTGTTTAAATATACTCAACCCCTCCCTCGCGGGTGAGAGAAAGTTTTGTGGACGGTATGGGGTGAACTATAGAGTTAATGAAACTCTTACTACTTATGCTTATGTGGGGAGATCTTTTGGTTGTCCCCCACCCCACACATACGCCATCCAAAGAGCGGGCGAGAACACGCTCATAACCACAACACACAGCATCTGGGTGATAAAACGCGGATCTTCGAAGAAACACAGAGTGTGTAGACGATAAGACTCGGTGCTTCTATGCTCCCCTTTGACGCGAAGATAGAGCCCTGCACGCACTGGCACGGTGGTGGTGGAGGAGGAGGAGGTGGAGAGGAAAGGGAACAGTGAAGTGAGGAAGGAGGTCGTCGGAATCTGTAGATTGCCATCCGTCGCTCGCTACTCTCTCTTTCTCCGCCGGAAGACCTGTAAACATGGGGCTTTCTGCAGCAGTTGGGAGTCGTGCGGATAAACAAGTGGAAAAGTCTACTGGGTGTCGATTAATCTAACGCACCAGAGATTATAAAAACTGCAGGGCCCCTTCTTCGATGGGTGATTTTATCGACGCTTCACATTAGCCAAAGGCACATTGGCTTGGCGGCTAATTCTGCAGTGTACACACATCACTCAGTTTGGGCTGTACCCTCCCTGTATACGGTTAGTATATCTGGCAGGCCGGGACAAAAAGAACGGAGAGGACTACAGTATATCAACTGGAGTCATGAAACTCGAGATTATCGCTCGTCCTGTCGCTCGCTGACCGATAAGAGGCATTAGCGCTCTGGTTAACACTGTCAAGAGGTCGCCTAACTGTTGAGCACAGAGAGAAACGCCGCCAAACAACCCCCGATATACTTTTCCTGGCTGAGTTTTCATCTCTTCCCACCAGCCAGAAAAAAATCACAACTCGGAAACCAACCGACTGTTCACAGATGAAGTAACTGCTCCTCCAAGGATCGTACGGGTGACGATATTTTTTTGAAAAAAATGCGAATCATCATGCAACGTACTACATAGTAATCTATAGACTTTTTATTCTTCTGGTTGTTCTCCATGACAGACTTTGATTCGTAAGCTGTGCGTTAATTGGTGGCATCCATGCACTGCAAGAAAATGAAATAGAACTACTTTTCGTAGTTCCAGGCATCCTGCACAATTATGCATGTGTCCTTTCTGCAATATGTTTAGATGTTGTTTTAAAAAGAACAAGTACCGCTTCAGTCTATTGATGCGTCCTCGTCGTTTCCTTCCCCATTCTTTCCGGCAGACAGACCCTCTTAGGAAGACGCGAGGATGCTTCAATTTTTTATACTGCGTCCTTCACTAATTCCATATTAGTATATTCAAATCGACTTTGAACAAAACATACAGACAGACATGCTAGAACGCATCTTAAAATATATCAATTACTCGTATCAAAAACCCGTCCGATCGCTGGGAATGTAAGCATGTAAAAACCACTTGAAATAAATGTTCAAATCGATTGCCCTCACCATACTGGGAGCCAACAATTGTGTGTATATTTTTTTGTCATTTTGTCGCGAATTTCAATCACTAGGTCAGCTTAGTAACTTTTGCGTGATTAAATTTCCAAGTCTGTTTGTTATTTCATTAGTTAACAAATTATTCTATACTTTTTTAAAATAACCGATTGTTCTGGAATTTTGCAGTCTGTTTATGTATATATGTTATTTACAAATGTGGCAAAAATTTTTGTTCTACTCAGTGCCGGAAATTTGGAGATTTTGCTTATAATGTGTTGCAACAAATCAATCAATAAATCAATAATAGGAAATGCTGTATGTCTGTGGTCATTGGTGGTTTCACTTCGATATAAGGTGTTCTATATCTCATCGAAATTTCCATTAAGATAGCATAAAAGGAACAGGTATAAAAGTGAACTATAGTTTTGTTATTCTCAAAAGGGCCTAAACCGGAACCTCAAAACGGAACCACCGACATCCATTTATAAGAATAAAAAATCACATAGTTGCATAAACTGCCCCGCCATTCAAAGCGTGGGTGTCCCAAATAATAAGCTCTTTCCGTTTGATGGTCTAGGAGGAGATAGCGAACATAGTCAACATTGATGTCGTAACTGGAAACATGACTGTTTTATAGCCTACGCGGGTATACATTTTGATTGAAGCAATATCAGTTTCTTTGTGTGGTCGTATAAAAATAATACTATAAAACTGTTGTTAGTCTCGTTAAAACTTATTGCAGTTTTAGTATAACATACTGTATATATTTGATCGTGTTTGTCATGAAACCTTATGGGCTATCTTGAGGAAGCATGGAGTCGATAGTAACTTAGTTAGTCCTGATGTTAGAAAATCTCGACATGCACTCACAGCACACAGTTCAGCTTGGTCCACTTCTCAGCGAGCCTTTTTCCAGCTCAGTCGGTGTTAGGCAAGGTTGTATTCTGTCACCTATGCTATTTAATATCTTATTGGAAAGATAATCGTGGCGAGAAGCCTGTTCACTTACAGTTATATGTTTGCTATGTCAGCATTAATGGTAGAATGATAATAAATTTTCGTTTTGCGGACGATATTGATCTCATTGCGGCAAGCGAAAAAGAGCTTCAGCAGGCCACTGTCACATTCCTTCACAACACCTTCCAAGAATTTCGCTATGGAAATCAACACCAAGAAGAGCAAAACATTGATTACTGGTCGCCAACAGGCTATATTCCAGAACAAGATAACTGTTGATGGGAAAGAACAAGTCCAGACGTTCAAATACATGTACCTGGGTGCACTCATAAAAAGACAAAAGCAAAAGCCTATAAGAAGATGTCAGAAGCAGACTTGGCCAAACCATGGCATCATTGAACTAATCTTGAAAACATCTGGAAGAGTAACATCAGCTTCATAATCAGGCTCAGGTTGCTTATAGATCGATTGTTATATCGATGGATTTCTATGGACCAGACACCTGGACCTACTACGAGAAAATCTTCAAAATAATAACCCCTTTTGTACTCGAAAAAGTCAAGCCTAAACGGGACATATGAAGCCACTACTGTTGACCATATAATATGCATGGAGCGAAAGTTTTGATGGATTGGCCATCTTAGCAGGCATCCCGGGTTGGAGTAGCTAGCCTTCACAGCGATGCAGGGACGGGCACCTCCTGGTCAAAGGCAAAGACGTAGATCCTTACGAACTTGGATTGACGATGTATGCGACTGGACTGGTCTGTTGGCTGGTGAAGCTTCCAGAATCGCGCAAAACCGAACTGAATGGCGACGGTTGTTGGCAAGGTGCAGTGCGTGTCCACGGGCTCAGAGCCTATATGACGTCAGAAGAAAAAGTTTTTAAATATAGGAAATAAACAATAACTTCTATAGCCTACTGTGCGACAATTAGATGGTTACAAAGTTTTTAACACTTAGAAAATTGTAATAATATGTTGCTTTTCATTTTGTCTGCATGCCTGCACCTCAAAGTCAAAATGGCGGTGGGTTGGCAAGCAGTGACCATTTTCTGACTCTATTTGCTATGTATATACATGAAAGAAACGTGGAATTTCAATGCCGCTATTACGAAATGAAAGAAAAATCCACAAAGAAAAGTCAAAATAAAATTTATTGAAAAAAGCCGAGCTTTTCTGAATACCGACAAATATTATCCGATCCTAGCAAACAGCAGAAGATTATCGATCTGTATATTGTACTTACGGTATTTTCGTTAGTGAAAATAAGCGAATTATAGAAAAGGACAACCAAACGTTGTATTTACTTTTTATACTTCATATTCTAAAAAAGGAAAAAAACATAAGAACAAGAAGAGCGGTATAGCTACGGTTGCCTTACAAACCAAGAACTTTAACAAGTGGATAGGGCTAAAACCATAATGTGGAGCGTTCTTCTACATGACTCCTATACCTGTACTCTTAATTAGGCTGACAGTAAGAGACTGGAAAATTGTGAGATGTAGCTCTATAGATAAGCGGATGGATAGAAAAGATCAGCTACGGAGGGACAGGTTGAACAAAGAGAAAGTGCGGAGGAGGGTGGGAGAAGGTCGCACTCTTCACATCAATACCATTCGGGAGAAACGGAAGAGTTGTCACGACAACCTACTAAAAGGTCGGATGGAGGGTCTATCTATCTATGTACCATGTCCTTCTAAGGCGTAGGTGACCATGGACTTCCACACAAATTTCTATCTTTGCAGTTTTTGATCACATTTCGTGCAGTCAAGCTGTCTTTCTGTTCCTCTGGTACTTGCACCTGCATCCATTTTCTAATACTTTTAATGTTAGACGAGGTCGTCCTCTTCCTCTTTTTCCATCAATCATGCCTGTTGTTATAATCAATGTACTTCTAGTTCCTCTTTCCTCATAACATGGGCTCAGGAATTCGAGCTGCCTTTTTCTTTTCAATTTGATCAACTTTCTTTCTTTTCCTGCGAAATGTGGTCTACCCAAGGATATTTGTAGAATTCTTCGCAAAAGCCACATTTCAATGGCTTCAAGCCGGTTTTCCATCTGTGATGATATCGTCCAACGTTCACTTTCATAAGATAGAATGGAGAGTAGACATACGAGCGTAGAATTGTTTTCCTTGTTCCAAACGCCATCTTCCTTTCTCGCAATACTCTCTCTAACTTCTAAAATGACTGCTTTGACATACTGATCTTTCTCTTAATTCCGAGTCACATTTGCCATCTTCAGTGATCAAGCTTTCTAGGTAGTTAAAAGATTTCACTTGTTTAATGTTGACTTCATCAATATTTAACGGACAAAAAGACTATAACATCGACGTGCCGTGCCAACGTAGTACCTCAGGATGAGACTACTGAAACCACCCTTGACTTTTGCAGATAAAAAAGAAAATGTATCGGCCAAATAAATGCAGCGACTCGTCATAAGAGAGCCTATTGGACAAGATAAACGAAGATCGCTATTATCAATAACTAAAAAAATGTGCTTACGACAGGCGAAACAGAATGCAGGGTGTCCAAACTAGACCGCTAGGCAGTGCACTTATAATGATGACTTTATATTCCAGGTGAATAAGGTATACTACTTAAAGTAATATACGGATAAAAACACATCATTTCCCTATTCTTTCAAAATCTCATATCATTTTTCAAGAGAGATTTTTCACCGGCATCGGCCATTCCTCAGCTTAAAAAGAACATCATCATAAATTGTCAAGTTGTCAAAAGAGAAAACAGACACGACCGTAATATATATTTGCGCGTCGGTAGAAAGAGGATAAGATGCAAATTGTAGTTGTACGGACACGTTTTGAGTTCGAAAGGACTTGTCGAAAGACAATGTTCGGGGGGTGCAAGGAACGAGAAGCAGAGACAGACAGATAAACCGATGGGTGAACAACATCCCGGAATGGTCGCTCTGAGAATGTCCGAAGACAGGGAGAGCTGATGCGAGGTCATCTGTGGCTCCCCACGGCCGAACAGATTACGGGATGTGTAAAATGAAGACGATAGAAAAAGGAATAGCAAAGACGCCAACTTTCTCAATGTTGCCGAGTTAAGCTTTCCAAACTGAGACTATAGTTCATCACTTTCAAAGGCGCGCACAGTATGTACTCTGCCTTTGAGAACAGCCTAATTTTTTGTTCAACGGAGACGAGTTCTCTTTTCACTACAAAACCATGCATTAATTTCATATATATGAGTACTGCTGCTAATTGTCTTTTAACAATTCCTATATTATAGTGGTCTATTTACACCTATAGTTCTTCACGCAGACCTTCCAAAGGACTAAGTACTATCCCAACCTCGATCTTTATGAATGAGAAGAAAAGGGAACTTTTAACAATATCCTACAATATTTGTCGGAGTATTTGCACGCATGCTTTCGTTTGTGCTTCACAAATTCAGAAAATATTATTAGGAGCAATAAGAAGAAAAAGATAGAATCACAATGTTGAAAATCCTTAATCCTGCACGTAAATCTTTTCGAAATGAACTATTGAGCGCGCAAGGACATAAACAAATGCAACCTTTAAATTTTAGCATATTACAACAAACATACAGTTTTTCTGTTTACTAGAATTATCCACAATAAACTTCAATTATTCACAATTTATTCATACTTTGTGAAAAGTAAGTATGCAGCGAAAAATACCTATTTACCTTGAAAATTTGTGCATAGTACTAAAAAACCGTGAGACTTTCAAATGAGACCGGGAGATTTCCCCACAAATTTAAAAATTCCGATAGGTCTCGAGGCAAACCGGGAGATATGGCATATCTGTTCATATCATGAGAACAGACATCAGTGACAATGAACAGCTATAGGTCTAATCATCTTTTAGCAGCGCATAAATAGACCTGTCACCCGCCACCCTCCTAACTAACACAGACTTTGGCGATGATATTTCCTTCTTTCAACCACCATTGAAGATGGCCAAGAACTATCTACAGTATCTTCTTCTTCTTCTTCTTTTTGTTTGTCGCAGCTTATCCCACTTTTAGGTATACCTTTATATAGGGTCGAGGTTTTGATCAGCCTTCTCCAAAGTCCTCGGTTGTGCCATTCTTCTTCCGTTCATCGTTTCTCCCTGAGGTCATCGCACACTGGCACACACAGTCCATTCATCTTCTTTTCGGTCATCCTCTCTTGCGCCTTCGTTGCACTTCCATTGCCATGGTTCGCTTCTCCACATCACCTTCCTACCTTCTCAACACGTGTCCATACCATTTCAGTCGGCTTTCTTGTACTTTTCTTCTATCACTGGCTGTAAGTTCTCCAATCAAAGTACAGTAGGTCTCTATATAAATGATTCAAGACCGAGTTCATACGATACAACATACCTGGCTACCTTGTGCCCGACCACAGGATGAATCTTCACCAATTGACTCGGTCATCGGCGATTCTGCTTAAGTCCTGTAGGGATATTCCGATATTTTTCTAATGCAGTCAATCCAGAAGTTTGTCTTTGGTCTCCCTCTCTTCCGTGTTTCTTCCATCCTCCCGAGCAGTATCCTCTTCTCTAGCTTGTCATTTGTCCGCATGCGGTGTCCAAAGTATATGACAGTTGAGATTTAAGAATGGCCGAGCAGAGCGATATTGTAGGTTCAATTGCTGATTTGAAGCATTCTCCGCCAACACCACATTTCAAACGCATCTATCATCCTCCAGTCCTAATTGTTCGGTGTCTATGTTCCACACCCATATATGGAAATATAGGATGTACCAGGGTACTGTCTTGTCTACTTTTTAGATTGATACTGACATTCTTGTTAAACCTATCATTGCATTTCTTGCCATTGCAGCTCTTCTTCTGATCTCGTTTCGACATCTTTAGTTTGGTGAGATTTGTGTTGCTAGTATTTCAAAGGTCTCAACAAATTCTACATTTTCTCTGCTTATTTAGAAGTCGTCTTTTTGTGCAGTCGTCATTATTTTGTTTGTTTTTTACATTGAGTCTAATGCGAAACTTCTCAATTTCTTCTTTTACTTTGACAATTTGAGATTTTTTACCTTTTTTATTTCCTGCTACAAGCGTTGTGATGTCTGTGTATTTTAGGTCGTTTAACTGCATCCATCCAATATTGATCCCAGTTAAGCATTCTTCTTGTAAGGATTTCGCACTTTCGCGTGATTTGTTCGTTGTATAGATTAAAAAGACACTTGGTGAAAGTATGCACCCTGTCTAACTCCTTTTTCAATGGTAAATCATTCGGTGTCACAACAAAAGCTTAACAGAGCTGATGATTTCCAACGTTTATTTTAAGATTGTGGATAGACAAATCAGCCAGAGGCATAAAGATAAAGAAACAAAAAGGCCTGGACATCAATGTGCAAATTAGACACATCTAGAAATGTGATTTCGCAGTCTAATTCTTTCGTGCTACTATAAATATCACGGATCTGAAACTTGGACTCGACTAAACCAGAGCAAGCAATCAATGGCGCCGGCTAAACCCGTCTGCTCTATTATGACCAAGCCCTGCAATACGCTATTCTTCTCCATAAAGACACACAGGTCTATAATTTGGTGAGTTATGGAGTAATACATATTTCACTTCTATTTGAAACGATTTTTTTGGTTTCCAAAAGACTTATTGTAGATTAAAACCTTCGTAATGTGATAACGTGGAAAACTTGCAAAATTAATTGTCTGTTTTTACTCTCTGTGTACCTGCGCGTGTTTGTTTTCTATCTCCTCGTAGACCACTCGTGAGGGAGAGCTCAAATTTTCGGTACACATTCTTTAAATGCTTGGGCACGATATGCGCTATGTTTTGATTAATTTTCATCCCTAAATGGGGGTTTTAAGACTACCAAATGTTTATGTCACCACAGACCAATAACATAGCAAATTCCTTGTCATTGATTAATTTACCAACTTATTTTTTCTCCACGAAGCAATACTAAATCAATAAGGAATTTGCATTCTGTAATAGGCGATTGCTGCAAGGGAATTTAAGACAAGAGGCTTTCATTTCCTCCCTGGCAACGTCAGGTATACCAGCTAGTAAATAATCAAAGCACTTCAGAAATTTCATTTTTTGTATATTGTTTCTATTAAAAAAACCTGTTATGCTTCCATGGAAATTGTGAAAGCAATCGATTTGAACATTTATTGCACGTGATATTTTTTGGTTACATTCCCTGTACGTGATATATAATAAACCAATGGTGCTTCAGTTAAATGAATGCCAGCCAACATTTACTCTTTTATCTCGTGTAATTAGAGATTTAGCGTGGAGTCATTAATTCCAACAGTACACAGATAAACAGAAATCCTCGGAATGTGATGAAATGGAGATATTGCCAAAATTATTTGTATTTGTGTTCGTTCATCCCGATATCCTAAACTATCAATCGAGAGTTTTGGTACTTACTATACTCGTTACCCTTTGAATGACTGGGCACATGCGCTATGTTTTGGACCATATGAGAGCCATTTGGAATTGAAAGACTGCCAATTACGGAGTAATACAAGTATCTCTTACTATAAACTTAGTAAGTATACTCCTCACAAGAAATATGACATTTTAGATTTTCCCTTCAATATTTTTTATAATAAAAAAACAGGTTTTTGAAGATGCAAAAAATGCACCATTATTGCAAGTTATACTGCTTTGGTTATATTCCAAGCTAGCACTTACGTTTAACATTATGCTTCATTTAAGAATTTGATCCTCGTCTTTTTTTATCTGTGTTTTATCTTTCTAAATTATATGGAAATGCGGTAGATTTGATTGTGAGCGTTCTTCCCACATTGTAGATTAGATTTAGGTGTCTGGATAATTTAGCAGTGTTTACATGTATATGTAAATATTGCATTGATAGTAAGCCGGTTTTCCATTTATGTGGCACCATAGTTATCAAGTAATGCACAGTAATAGATATATACCGAACTGGAAAACATACAGGATCAGCCCTAGTCTTCTGGCTTCCTTGCCACTATATAGTTTCTCTGGCTCGCTTGCCTGCTATATAGTTTCTCCGGCGCGCTATACAGGGCACCCTATTACTTACACTATATTAAAGACGTGAAGTTTTACACATAATTTGCATCAAAGGTTGGAGCGATTTTGTGATTCCTTCGGTTCGGGCACGACCTAACTCTAAGTGAAAGTCTACTACTTACTACTACTAGGCCATTTTAATATCTATATCAATGAAAATGCTGCAAAATTATTTGACACCCTCATATATACATACATCTAATTATAGATTTCACACTATGCTATTTACCGTGCATTTTGTATTAACTATTTAGTATTTATAAATTATTTATTAGATTTAGGGCAAAAAGAATTAATTAGATTTAGGTATTTGCAAAGACTTTGCCAAAGTAAAATTTCATAAATAAAAAATTACACTTTGCAATAGACAATGACATTTCAATACATGTGTCATGAATACCTAAACTAAAGAATTTATCCTATTTCAATTAAAAATTTAACTCAAATTAAAATTTAGCACTATGTCTATATATGACTATATTATGGATGGTTGAAGTATATTAGATGGTACATATATTGTTAGCCTATACACGTATCGTCTAGCCTGTATGTGGACCATCAGGCTCATATATGTACCATCCAGCCGGTTTGTGCAAGTTAAAACTGTCTGAAATATCTTGTCCAGCCCGTACACGTATCATCCACTATCCAGCCAGTTTGATACATAGGGCTCTATTACAAAACTTATTTCAATCATTAGGGTGGTATGCCATATATGTACCGTCTAGCCGGATTTGATAAAGATCCTAATAAATCATAGCTTACAGGGAACCATTTGGAAACTGATTCCCATTAGCTGATTATTAAACCAATAGAAGTTGGAGCTGCAACTGGAAAGGTCTCGTTGATATAATAAAACAAAAA
>JAUYWV010140090.1:0-10622 GCA_032274565.1 Nematoplana nigrocapitula | reverse complement strand
CTTCTGTATTAGGGGAGACCGGGTGAAAACGAAACGTCGGGTTAAAATAGAACACATCAATATTTCTATGTTATAAGTTGTTTTAATGTAACATTTTTGTTTTACTACTACAAAAAAGGACGTTTAATTCAAATTTCTTGTTTGTCTATCTGCTGTTAACACAAAAATTCGTGTGCATAACTGTTAGATTTATACGCATAGTACGCTATATAAGTGATGCATATATCCAATAAATATTTAAATATTTAAACAAACAATTACAATAATGATGATATTGAAATCAATTTTTTAATTAGCAAAGTGGAACAGCGCTGTTCCGTTTTCCCAAAAAATGTCGCGCTATTCCACAGTGAAGTTATTTTAGTTCTAGTCTTTCCGAATAGTATCAGTATTTTCCAAAAGAAATGACCCTTTTTCTGTATAATTCAGTTGTCTCTTTATACTAAGTCTGAAATTTATACACTTTTCATGTAATAGAAAACAAAATGCAGTAATTGAATAATTTAAAGTGTTCCCTTTGGCAAGGCTCTCCCCTTCTACTGACTGTTTTAAATTCGACTGATATTTTCGAATAGCGTACGCTTATCTTCTGTTCTCGATACCTAACACATACCATTTCCACGATGCGTGCGTGTTCTCATAATACTCTTTCATTCGGCCTGGACACTAAGGTTAAATAAAAATGGAATTTGATAAAACTAGAGCTTATAATATATAACGTGTAATATATACCTAAAATAGAATACATACATAAGACACAAATCATCATGACTACGTATAACAACGTATTAGTTAAAAATGGATGTGGTATTATGATGTAAAACGATGTTCGGTGAAACAACACCTACAGTGTACATAATGAGATATACGATGTGTGGAGCGTCGACCGATGGGTAAGAGTTACGAAATATGGAAAGTGAGAATCAAAATGTATCGTGTGGTTTAGTTAATGCGATTAAATTAAGGGGCGAAATAACAGATGAATAAATAAAATAACCTAGGCTTTATTGTGAGACACCACATAGGTATAAAAGGTTGCTTGGATTTTGTTTGTTTTGGATGTTGAAGTGAGAAGAAACTTTTCACAAGCAAATATATTGTACTAAATCATTTTTATTCTATAAAATTGTTTAAGTATGCTTCATTGACCTTACTTTATTATTATTACTTTTATTATTGTACGTCTCTGAATTTAGTCTATATCTGATAAAAAATACACCTGGCTTTTACACATGTTAACAGAATATGTGCAGTTATCACGTTTCTCAAAGAAAAATCTGCTATGTTTCAGAGGCAAGGGGAGTAGAGACGGGAGAATTCTGTTATCAATAGTGTCTACTAGTGGAAGGAGGAAAGATGTTGATTTTATGACCGAAAGAAAGGATTTCTTCACTTCCAGATATTGTCTACTTCTTCCAGTTTGAGCTGGCGATCATGGAGGAGTTGTCGATGACTCCGGGAGATTCAATGGATCGACAATCTCTTTTTGGCCCTTGACTCTAAAGAATATCTTCGGAGTTCGACAGTTTACACTACGACACTTCCAATTGATTTGAACAATTTGCCCACCTCCTCTCAGGGCTATATAGCATTGTTCGCTTCGTTGTATCGACACTGGCGTCCCAGGTTAACCACCAAGAGTTTGGTCAGTTCGTGCACGAGAAGGGCCGTTCGATCACCAGACCACAGGGAGCAGATGGGCAGTGCGAGACTAAGGTAGAGTCTCGGGCGAAGTCAGCGGAAGAATTGACGTTTCAGACTTTGAATGCGTAGGACAAATTCAATTGTCATTTGTTTAATGTGACCGACTGAGGGGGGTCTTTGGTCAAATTCTGACTTGAACAGAACGGCCACGCTTCCGCCTACTTAATAAATACTGTGCTATTTTCGATGATGGACTCTGATCAGGCGATAGTTGGGCATGTAATTGTAAATGAATTCGGATACTAGCACTGTCAAACAGTCAGTCGACTTTAGCGACATATCGTCCAGAGATATTTCCCTTCGGACACTCCAGCGCTTTGACGTTACTTTGGATCACAAAACATTCCCTCCCGGTCAGAGGGTTGCTGTTGTCCTCTGGCAGAAACTGGTCAAACGTAAATGAGAAATATGACGATAAAACAGTTGGCTGACTTCATCCTTACCTACTCACGCAAATGTAATTAGCGAGTGAGCAACTTCATTGATCCTGAGGATTTAAATTTGAAACATGCAGCATTAAATATCCTAATAATAGTGCTCAGAATGTATAACTACATGGAGAGTTTCCTAAAATCCTCTTTCTTCTTCTGGGCCAAGGTAGGTTACTGTTTGTAGCCCGATTTGGCAGTCTTAAAAGGTGCATAAAAATCACTAAAAACGGAATCTGGGGTTCCCTTAGCGATTTCTAATGACGGGCAGTTACTTACAAATGTGGCAACTTGTTTAAGTCAGAATTTGCGAATAATAGATCAATAAATCGATAATGGGAATGCAATATGACTGTGTTCAGTGGTGATTTTACTGCGTGGTCAGGTGTTTTTCTCCAAATAATTCTTTAAAATTGCATATCACGAAAAAGCATAAAAGCATAATTTTGGTAGTCTCAAAAGGGCCTTCAACGGATCCTTAACATGGAACCTGTGGCACTCATACGAATGAAAGTAAAAATCACAGTGCCTGCTTTTCCTCGCCATTCAAAGTATGGATACCCTTTTCTTAATCACTGTAGAGGTTCTTTGTTCTGTTGGCCCATCTATACTAAATCGAACGTGGTTTTTGGCTCTACAATCTTACCATGTGAGAAAAGCGCTCGTTCCCCATTTTTTTCAGTTATTGAAGAAGTGTTTATAAATTTTCAAACACAATTACGTACACACTTGATTGCTACTGTTTTTTAATTCGATTAAACTACATACTGTATTAATAGAAAATGAGTGTAAAAATATAGTCCAGAATGTCACGCATGCTACTCAGACGCCGTATTCTTCTTCTCCTGAAGACGTTGCACAATAAAGAGGTCCT
The DNA here is from genome assembly GCA_032274565.1 of Nematoplana nigrocapitula. Classification (NCBI taxonomy): domain Eukaryota; kingdom Metazoa; phylum Platyhelminthes; order Proseriata; family Nematoplanidae; genus Nematoplana; species Nematoplana nigrocapitula. The sequence continues at coordinate 7,616 of JAUYWV010140090.1, read as the reverse complement.
GTTCCTACGCAGGTCCCACAGGTTGATAGAGATCCATTGTTGTTCGGATCAATTCGATAAAACTACCTATTAACAGAAAACGGGGTTACAAAATGTAGTCCACAATGTCACGCATGCTACTCAGACACTGTCTTGTTCTTCTTCTGAAGTCGTTGCCCAGTAAAGATGTCCTGTTCCCACAAAGGTGCCACAGTTTGATATATATCCATTATTGCTCGTGCAAATTCCACACAAAAGTTATCATCGATTTGAATGCTCCGATCTAAAGGAGATAATTTAAAATGATTTTCAACAAAAACTAAAATTTACTACTAATTTTTCTACATAATAAAAAATGATTTTTTAATACTGGCTGTATCCGCGACATTGTCATACTGCTTCGACTACCCAATATGATTTACTTCTAGAACATTTCTTCGCGTAACAAAAGTCCCCTATAGAGAAACTGTATAATCCACTCTTTGAAGATAGTTGGGCGATAGTTCCACAATGTGTAGAACTAATTGTCTCATGATGGCGACATTTATCTATCTTGGAAGAACTTAGTTGCGGAAAGAGAACTGGTGAAAAATGTAGTGAGGCTGAAGCTTCAATATTTAGAACATAAACCAAGAGGGAGTGCAGGAGATCTGGGTATAAGATCTGTGGAAAGAAGAAGGTATCATGGCGCCCCGAGGAGGATGTGGATTGATGGCATCAAATAATGTTGTGGTAAAATGTACAATGAATGCAAGGACTTAGCACAGGATCGCACTGCCTGTCACAGTTAGTAAGCATTCAAGCATTCTGATAAATGGATAAAATATGCACTCACCTAGGACAAGTGATGCGAGTGTTTGAAGAGCTGGGTTAACTCTACCCAAAGGATACCCGGTCCGAACGCAAAGGATTGAACTTTCTCGCAAATCTCGCTGCAGATGGACGGGATGGCCGATACGAAGCCGACTCAGATGTTCTGACAGACCGTGCGCAACTACGATTCGATCCTGAAGAGTAAAAATACACCACGCAATTGAGAACATTTTTCAAAGGAATAATTTTTATGCATCTTGATAATAACGGACTCATAGAGTTTCCAATATATTTAGCTCAAATGCGAAGTCTGAAATATACATTTGTCAGTACTAGTAGGATCTGTCAATATTTATTCGGTTATTTTTCACTTTCAGTAATCAGTTCATACCCGACCACTGTCAATAAGCAGTCGAGTAACGGTAAAAGCCAGATAACCCAGTCAAACCGAACAAGGACCACCAGCTATCTGCACGATGATATAATCTGACCCTTTCCACCGTTTGTGCAGCCTGCGCTACAGAACGCAAATAATCCCTTCTCACCTTGACCAACTGGCGCACCTGCTCCTGAATGTGGTGCAGCAGTCGGGCATCGCGGGAATGGGTCAATCGTAGCCCACTGCTGCTCGTCCCGATAGTCGCTGATTGGTTGGCTCGTTTTGCACTCCGCGTCGTAGAGCACGCGACCGTCTTTTTTGATCAAACACACCCGACTAAGTGCGGTCAATTTGTCCGGACCAACTCCCACGTAAACGCAATGGAGAGCGACCGGTTCCGGTGCCGCGGATGGCTGTACAGGAGTTGCGGTGCCGCCCCCGCCACAGATCAGAGTGGACAGCAGGTCTGCAAAGGCATCCGGCCGAGCACGAGATTCTTCCTGTAGTTCACGCACGGAGCCAGCGGAGCTCGACTCGCTAATAGATCGACCGTTTCCAGAATCGATACTCTGCAAATGAAGATCAAAACATCTCGGTAGTTCAGCCGTTAACCTGTTAAGTGTGTTGACGGGGTCACCCCGTCGAATTTATGTTGCTTTATACTGCGGCAAAACAAATTAAAATTTAGCTGCTATATTGCGGCAGTGAAATTCAAATTGCATACACTAGCTTGCGGCGACGGGGATGGCCCGTCAACTATAGTACACTATAGTACTGTATATGTTTGAAATTTAAAGCCGCACAATCAACCAATATTGAATTGACGGGGTCACCCCGTCTCAGCAGGCTAACACTACACTAGCTTTGACGGGATCACCTCGTCGGCGCAATTTGCATATGTTATTTGAAATTTGACTGCCGCATTGAACAGGTTAAAGGAATTGCAATTATTAGGGGACTAAACAACCTGAAACAGACACAGGTGTTTATCTATTGAAAGAATCTTGTCATTTATATACGATCGATAGGAGAGTATTGCTCTTCAATTGTTGTTGCTATTTGAGATAAAGTGTATATTCCGTATCTTCTCATCGCGTAACTAAAAGCAAATATGTTAAAATACGGTTGTCTATTACAAATAAAAACAAAATGTATATCAAAGCGGAATATAATTTTGCTTCATTCGGCAATTATTATAAGCATCTCCAGGAGTATTTCAAATAAGCTTCAATAAATAACAGTTTGTAAAAACTATTCATTTATAACAATAATCAAGAACTGTAAAACTGTAAAATGCATTCCGAATATCAACTATATGCTGAGCCATGTCAATGGTATAATGTATCATGGATTATAGATCAATTGTTTACTTCTATTTCTTTGCAAGACTTTCTGAATCTTGCAATTTGTCTTCGTCTCATGTTTACAGACAACAGCTGTTTAGTCAATGGAATTTATTTTTATCTTGATATACAGTATCTACACTCTATTTTGTATTACAGTGATAAGGAAGGTTGTCTTTAAAACCAATTTTCAAACAGGAAATAAGCCAGGTAGAGTTAAGAAGTTCCAGGTTGAATCAGGTTTGAAACACCCATACAAAAACTGAAATGAAGCATTGTTCCTTACCTCTTGATTGCCGCTGATGTTTTGCTTCTTGGACGGAATCTCACAGACGTTGACGTCGGATGAAGTAGATAAAGCGGATCTCTTACGAAGATTGACAACTTTGCGTCTACCGCCAAACAAGTCTTCTACTTCGCAGTGCACACCGATTGAGTTATCGCTTGGGAACACTCCTCGCGACACGCAGGGAGTTATGGCGCGCACATTGCGATGTTTAAGCACAACCGACTTAAAGGCATTTGCTTCCTCGGGGCTGAGATAGAACGATAAGTCAGACCTAGAATGAACAAATTACAACAACAGCTGTGTCAAGACTCAGTAGTCCTCCTGGCAGAAATATGGAAATAAATAGACATGAGATTGAGTTTTAAAAATAAAGTTAGCAAAAGCTCTGGTCTGGAGCATTGCTCTGTACGAATGGGATATTTGGACATTGGGCAAGGAAGACTCCCGAGAGACTACTGGCGTGCTCGGCACACGTGGACGCCCGGGCCCGTTTCTTGGGCCCGGCGCCCACGTTGGGCGTAATGGCCTGCGTGCTCTCTGTTTTCTCATGGAGGTTGGGACGGTGACTCGCCCGCCGGACTGATCCGGACCGGGAAGAAGAAGAAGAAGGAGATTTGACTGGATCTACGACATGATAAATTGTAGAAAAGTAATGAACAATGCGAGAAAAATGATCATCACGAGAAATGCCGACTGACCTGTAAAAGAAGAAGGCTCACGAAAGTGAACTGAACTAAACTGACATGTAGCCCTCCTATACATACTATCACACAGATAAACTTTGCACTCACCGTTTGGCGTACGCCACCCTCACACTGTCCAGATTCAGTTGTTTAAGGGCAAGTTTCGGTTTCAATGCTTCCCGAAAAGCGTTGATAGGTCCACAGAGATCAATATTCAGCGGGGCGGGCTTATTATCCACAATCTTACGGAGAAACTGCAGACCAATTATCCAAACTGAAAACAGAGCCGACAAGAAAATATTCATCTACTTATAGAGAAATTTATTATTATTATTATTATTATTATTAATAATAATAATATCAACATAAGTCTCTACAATATCTAATCAGAAGATATTAAGCAATGAGTTGTAGGATTGCAAAGGAGGGGAATTATGTGGAATGACTTATCGCTTATCAGATGACAGCACACTATAGCGTAGTTCCAGAAAGGAATTTTAAAATGTGCTGAAGACGATTAGGGAGTCACAGAAGTGAGTTTGTACTTGATGGAGGTAGAGTCAAAGAAGATGTGTGGTCTAAAAGAACAGTAGAAAGGAAGGGAAAGGAAGTGAAAGTGAGCGGGAGAGAGAGAGAGGTGAAGACGCAGTCAATTATTTACCTCCAACGTTTTGTCGATCGGTGGGAATTCTCAAATGAGCCAATGACACACTCGGAATGCTCTCAAGGCTGGTGATGAGGTCAGGGATGGTGGAGCGGACTGCATCACACAGTTCGAAATGGGAAACTGAACCGTAGCAGTTTGCCAGAACCACCATGTAGTGTTGTAATGGAAGAATTCGGACGGCGAGAAAAGGGAATTCCAGGGCTTGTCCCCTCCGAAGATTTTCTGAACCACATCCGCAGCTACAAAAAAAGGAGAAAGTGAATTAGTAGGAGACAGGACACCTCTGTATGAATGACAAACAGAAAAAGGCAGAGAAAACGTGAGAAAACGATTCATTCGATGTATTGCATACTACTTTATATATGGCTATCCATTCTGGTAAATAGACTTCGTAAACATTTTGCGTTTTTGTGAACTGACACTGTCTTTACTGGATTTTCATAAACAAAGTGTTAGTATCAGGAACTCTGTCCGTGTCAGAGAACATGCGAACTCCGGGTCATTGGTGGAAACCTTTCCCTGATTCAGATCTATTCTGCGCTTGCTATAGAGCTCATTAAATTGAACATGTCAAATTAAAACTAGATATTGAATTGGTACACTGAAATGAAATACATTTATTAGATACCTTGACGCATTTCATCAATAATGACACTGGCACCACTTTTGGTCAGTGTACCGGAGGAATTCACATTGACGATTGCGGGCAGGATGATGGGCATTGGATAATAACGAATCCCTCCCGCTATCTGGAACACGCAATTGTTAGCACCTTGTCAAGATTATTACGAAACTGTGAGACTGCCAGTTCTCTGACGAGCGTCTACTATTATTGAGCGATGAGTTGTTTATTGAGTCTTGCATTTTTACCAAAATATTAGAACGTGCTGCAAAACATTTGTTATAAACATAATAAAAATCCGTATTGTCATAAATAGAAAATGTATAATTAAAAATATTATTCATGTTTTGGTTTATATCCGGAGACCAGCCATTTTTATGCGGTGATTAAAACAAATACAGACGTGAAAACATTTGATAAATACAGTAGTATCAGTATCCAGTAGCGCACCGCCATCAGGCTCTTCACGTAGGTGTCCTTGTTCGCCACGTTTGCCAGGAGTTGCTGACTGACATACAAAGTCATGAGACCGTAGAAATCGCGCGGGACCATTCCAGTACACAGGAACATCACCGTTTGGCGCACTGAGAAGTCGTTGTCTACAGATGGCAGTTGGACTTTGGCTACGTAGATGTAAATCTAAGAAATGTGGATAATAATTTACAAAATCACTATAATTCGCTACAGGAATACAAACAGAAATCTACAATTAAACAGCCAGATTTAGACTCGCTCAAACGCAGATCCCTCTTGATAATCATACCCCTTACACCCATATTGTCAACCTGTTGACCAAGATTCTTCAATAGGACGGAGTTTGCGGTGGGATTACCTGGCCGTTTCCCAAGGATGAGGGACATGCGAGTACTTCAAACATCGGCCCACATTAGAGATGGTGGAACAGAATTCAATGGAATGCCCATGACTGAGAATCCACTTCAATCCAAACAAACTGACCCGCCCTACACCTTACCTCACATAATGAAGGGTGGAGGATTGTCATTCTAGGGATTTATGTGGAAAGGAGAACGAACCTACTCGACGACTGTCAATCTCAATAAGAATTCTTCATCATGCCAAAAAGCAAACAAGTCACCAAACAATCTAGCCCAATACAGTAACTTAAAAAGTACAGAACCAATACCACAACAAGAAGTGCAACGTAAGTGACCTTTATCGGGTGAAACTATAGTCGTGAGGCCAAACGGATATAATTACTCGACCGGACCGCATGTGAAATAGACTAAAATCAGATATTCGGCCTTATCATGAATATTTTTTTCAGCTTTTGTATTTTACCAAATTCAACTGACCACTAACACAAAGTATAACACACATAGAAGGTTGCATCAGGATGTTTTCTATGAGTATTTCCAGCGACCCATTTGCTTGCTTTCTATAAAAATTGACGTCTGCATGTAGACGAAATAAGTAACAGACGACGTATTCTTCCATTGTAAAAGAACTACGAGTAAAGATGAGAGTAAGAATTATGGGGAATGCCATGGATGCAGAAATATGTACGTTCTGTCCGTGCAATGCGCCAAGAGTCAATATAAGCGCGAGTGTCTGCTTCATACATATACACACTACATTCCAAAAAATCAATTCCAATAGTCATGCATAACTGACAGCGATAAAATGACGCTCCTAGTTAAACAGAGAATATTTCATATTTCAACTAGTCGGGTCTATACTAAAGAAATTTCGATCAGTTATGGCTATGGGAATTGCGTTTTTTGGAATGTAGTGTAGTGTAGAAGATCCCAAAACAGTTCCATACGGGAAACGGTATCAACCCGGAAAGCAAAGATGTGAACTAGATTTTGGAGGACCGGTTGATTCTACACGACTAATGTGACAAAGAGACGGCAAGACGCAAAGGTCCAAGACTGAGAAGGGTAGGCAAGTGACGGAAAGAGATCAGCAAGTTATACATGTAGACAAAGGTATTTGAGTGGTGGCAAAGATGTACGTAGTCCACTCACAGAAACAAAAAGGATTTCATGACTGAGGATTAACTGAATATAGGTAAAGGTTATTCAGTTAATATATTTATATTTTATATTTGTGTTTTTTTATTTTAATAAAAATTACTATTTCGTTAGATGAAACATGAGTATACCTACCCTCATTCCGAAGAGGGTAAATGTCATTTTCGGTTGAAAAGAATCGTGTACAACTTCCAAGTCCTGGGAATATCGTAGTTTGTGAAGAAAAGCCAGGAATTCGGTGAAGACTACGATACGCTCTATAAAAATGGGAACAATAAAAAGAACAACGATATCGTCGTTGGTCAGATTTACGCCCAGACTTTGGAAACCAATAGAAAACAATTTGCCACGCCGCGCACCAAGGATATCCTGAAAGGAGGTCTGCAATGGATGAAATCTTACGAGACATTTAAAAACAATTTCCTGTTCACCTTTTCAATAGGTTCTACACCTCTTATGTATATGACATACAGCCAGTATATTTAAAGATTCAAGAAAGAAAAAAAACATGTTTATAAATAATCTCACATTCATTTTAGCCACTGATTGAATCCAAATATTAGCAATAGACTGCAGGTGATCAATAACATAACTGATCTTCCTAAAAGCAGTAGAAGACATTAAGTATCCAGCTCAATATACATTTTACGATTATCTGCAAATATTTTCCTACTTTGTCGTTGATTCCTGTCGGGCAAATATGTCTATTGAAGTGATAAAGTTACCAAATTCATCATCAAAACGGGTTGTGGGATTGATCTTAGTAGTAAAGGATACCCACGCTCAAACACACAAAGAACATGACTCACCCCCCCCCACCCCCCACGTAGCCTATATATATGGAGTA
>JAUYWV010140079.1:0-10623 GCA_032274565.1 Nematoplana nigrocapitula | reverse complement strand
TCAATTCCTCACGAGCCAAGGGGGGGAGGACCTACTACTTTAGTAGGTCCGGGGGCAACAAACAACAACAAACGATGCTTTGCACCACTTGCTGGCTTTCCTAATCCGTGAATTTTATAACCATGCGAGATTATCTGCCAGCATTTAAAGTTTTACTACTGCATCAATTAGTAAATTAGAATGGCCTTTCAGAGTCCAGGTGTAGGCGGCAGCCATAGCGTTCTTCCCTCTGCCCTGTTTTGGCAACGAGATAAGCTCAAGTAGTTTCAATCTGTTGTATTTTTCCACGCAATCCAACAAAGCTATTGGAATTATCGAGTGGTACCTACTATATAGTAGTCATATGTAGCCATACTCTGGACAAGGACGTCCAGAATACCAAGACAATCACATATTCAACTGCCGCACTCACCCAACCACACTCACAACCTCCGACCTCTGGACCAACCCGGTCCAAGTTCTCAATTCCTCACGAGCCAAGGGGAGGACCTACTAGAGTAGTAGGTCCGGGGGCAACAAACAACAACAACAACAATCAACGCCCATTTTATTTATTCGCGGAATGCGATAGCACGGAGAGCTTCCCAACATTAATTTTCTGTCTGTCTGTTCGTCTGTCAGTATTTGTGTGTAAGCGATCGCCTTCTACAGTATCAATCGGAGAGAGCTGAAATGTTTTGTATCCATATTTTGAATGCACTAAGTGTTCTCTTAATCTTCATCCGTATGGATGACACAGGTTCCGTATTTAGACCTTTTTGAGACTACCAAAATGATACGTCACTTTTCTACCTCTTTTTGATATGCGATATTAATGAAATTTTGCGAAGACGAAGAACACCTTACTTTCGCAGTGATATCACTACTGACCACAGTTATGTTCGTCATTTGTTATAACACAATCGATTAGTAATAACGACGAAGAATCAATCATTTTAAAATTATTGATTAATTTGCTAACTAATGAATATACACAAACAGACTTATTCAGTTGACCTAGTGATTGTAATTCACTACAAAATGACAAAGAAAAGAAAATCAACTCATGGCTCCCAATCACGAGCTGCCAAGAGAATGAAAGTGCATGAAACAAAGAACGCACTGCTCGCCATAAACATTTCGCGAACACGACTGCGAAACCCTTGCACAGCGCGCTACTCGTCATCAAACAACCGATGCCTGTATGTCTTAAGCCCGCGCCAAAGAAACACCCGCGAAGCGCGGTTATTGTTGTTATGCAAACGCTAGGGGGGCCACAGGTGAAGATTTATTATTACAATTGATATTTTTTATTACATCCCGAGCTAGCGGACGAGTTTAATATTTTTAATTTTGATTTTAAAAGTACTATTTTTAGTAATTATCAAGGACACTCTTCAACTTGAGTGAAGTGAAACTGGAACTGGCATCAATTAAGTATTTATACCATATAGATATCATAAGATTAAAATAGAAATTTCACTTTTATAATTTCTAAACAAATAATTTAATTAATCGGCTTCTTACTGAAAAGTGGAGAAAATGCTCATCTGGAATATATAGACATTTTTACTATACTATTGAGTAATTTATTCTTCATGTTTTCCAACCTATTCATTCCAAATCACAATGAATTTCAGTCAAAATTGACAAAATGATGGCGGCGTGTTTATACAGGGTGAGCCATAAGTTCCGTCCGATTTTTAAAATGCTACGTATCGTTTTAAAACAAAAATTATAATGTACCAGATAAGGTGCACTGGACAATTCAGATAAAAAATAAATTCATTGTCGTCTTTTAGCAAAACAGTTTAAAATTAATCCTGTCCAAGGTGGACACATCACCTTGTTAGTCCGTGATGCCCCGAGAGCAGGTAAACAGACCAACCACGACAACTGTTCAGGAAAAGAATGACGAATTGATGTAAAGTTTGCGGCATAGTCCCCAAAAATCAGCTATACAATAGATGTCTGGACACCAAACAATTGTGCCAGGAGAAAAGTGAAGCCGTATGTCCCGCGTCTGGTACAAGTCCTTCATGACGGAGAGTCGGACAGCGCGATCGAATTGAATGACCTGCTCGATCTCCCGATCTGACGCTTCCGGACTTCTTTTTGTGGGGGGCACGTCATGAAAGATGTGGTGTACACCAAAAAGCTGACTGACCATAGTCGAATTGCAAAATTGATCAAAGATAAATTCACCCCAATCGACATAAAACCTTGTGCAAAGGTTTGCCAATGCGTAGCATCTAGACTTCGGGACTGCATCAATCAAAACGGCAAACTAATCAATCTATTCCGATTTTAAAGAAAACCAGTGGCTCACTGCAGCTACGTGTGCAGGTGTTGTTATAAATAAATTACAACGCGCTCAAGTTGAGTATCAGTTGCTGTGCAGCGTGTGTTCGGCGTACGTTCAACTGCAGGGAACTTTTGGTCTACCCTGTAACATTTCTTTTTTATTTTAAGATGCTACTGTGTAGATAGAGTAAAATTGACTGAGCACAAAATGATATCCTGCCGCAGTACCTGTTCTGCTATGGGAGCACACCATATATAGTAACGAATCGCGAGTATATGTATAATCGCGTCAGTTGACAGACCAGCTTCCTTGTGGCCTTGTAGACTCGCTCACCTGGCGGCAAATGGAGTGCGGCCTCCCCCCGATTCACGGACAGCAAAGGCGTGTCCTGCCCTGGTCCGTCTGAAGTTCAGTGTCCTGCTGGATGGAGTTGGATGACCGAATGGCAGATTGATTTCAACCGATCCTGCGACGAAGAAGGCACGTATATAACAATAATAATCAGATAAGAGCTCTCCACACATATTCAGTCAAGGCCTGGCATTGGGGGGGGGGTAGGCGCAGGGTAGGCAGATCATTTGTCATGAGTAGTATAGTATGTATTCATCAACACTGGTCTATTGCTTAGCGCTGTATTGTTCCTCTTTGTTTTCTTTTTAGTCGCTTAAAATAACAACAACATTTATATTCAATTCATCAGAGCCAATTCAAGGGAACTCAGGCAGAGCTCGCCAGAAAAATATTGCTTGTACGACTCCTGCATTCAGTGCAATAGTCACAGAAATACTTTTACTGTAATATATGCGTTGTAGTCATTAAAAAATAAAATGCATCGCTGGTTTGCATATTAGACTACATTTTCGATATTTCAATACCAGAAAACTCCAAATGTAACTTTTATTTTAGCTAACATTTTCTCGCAAACTAATAGGTTACATAGTCGTTATCCTACCTACAGTACACTAGGCAGAAATAAAAAATATTGCGTCGACAGTAGTAGTAAGAGAATGCATTACTCCATAGCAGTGCTGTTGTCCGCAAAACAATTCTTCTGGTTGGTTTGTGGTGTGATCTGGAGTTAGGCAAACATTTTGACAGGTGATCCTAGAGTTAGGCAATAGTATGAGTAATTTATTATATTATTTTATGTAAATTTCGATCTGATCTGCAATTAAGCAAACTATTACAACTGAGGGTGCGTATTTATTTTTTTCTGTTTGAAACAATCGTACAATCATAATACCTACGATTTTAATTAGCATGTGCGACTGGATCGATATTACGAGTGGTGAAAACCTCACGCAAGCAGTATTTACTGATTTTAATTACCAGTCATTACGACGCAGCGATGAGGCGTGGTTAAGCAGTCACTCATATTGCCTCATCCATCTATCTCGTTGTTCGCCTCATGGTTGCCGTTTTTTATTATGCTTAGGTGGCCGATGTCTTCTCTAGGTATACAGTTTATGATAATATCCTATACACACTTTTAATTTGACAAAGACAACCCTGATTCAGATATATTATTATAGTTTGCAAAATAATTACAAAAATATATTAGGCAAATCTAATGAGTGATCTATTCTTTTAAACTATCGAATTAGACATTAAGAATTATTGCCCCGATGAGAGTTGAAATCTCTACAAGCATATTCTGCTCAAAATAAGGAATTTTGTAGATAACGATGCATCATATAATCCGGATTACTAAAATTTCAATAGCCTACCATAGGTTTGTCGACGGTTTATGTTCAGAGATAGACCTACAGTATGTTTGTTCCATTCCTTCCTTCTTGATACACTATGATTTTCCATTTCTTGCAAAGACAACCCGTTTTATTTTCTGTACTGAAGGATACCTCTGTTCACGAACAGTGTGCATTGTGCAACTATTGTATGCATATGGCATTTGCAGCTTTGCCAATGCGGCAATCAACCTTTCACTATAGCTACTCACCACTTGACTGGTCCTTCTATGCTGCTCTTTATGGGCAAAGAGTGTCAGAGCACATTTCGAAAACCTCAAATCCTGCTCCTGCTCGATTGTCCAATTTTTCGAAACCATACGGAAAGGCTATCCGGCTTTTTTATTTCTACTGCATATTCTGTCAAAGTAACTCGTTTTTTAATTTACTGCACCTAAATATACCGTGTGCAGGATCATATAACCCTCATTATAATAGCTTTGACAAACCATATTTCTGCTGTACTCATTGATCAAAGACTAATTTATCTTTTGACAGGTTGGGCCTACGCAGTGGATTCCGAAATAAGCGGTTTTGTCCCCGTGGAAAAGATGTACCATGTAGTTCGACAGAAGCGCTATGTACGGGCCCGTGGAGTGGTTGAATATGAGAAAGCCAGAGAGGATCAGGTAGGTGGGTTGAGATCGGAGAAATTCCGTTATGATGTCTTTAGTCGGGTGCATGTGTGTCTGACTGATTACTTGCTACATCCAAGTGATTAAGTGATGCCACTTGCATTCAATTTTACAATCTCTTTCATTTAACACTGAGAGTTGAGACGTAGCGAACGAAATATCCCAAATCGTCTTTTTATCTGTTTAATCAATGAGCTTACTGTTTCACGTGTCAGTTCATCGACGGTTTACATTTTACTGTCGCTAAATTTCCATATATGTATAACACAGCACAATATTTTACTAAACCAACTACAGGAAAATGAGTTATTAGTAAACACAAAGCAGTCTCTTCATCTTCCTTGCGAAGAAATTACAATAGTGTCTCAAAATTTATCTCACCCGCGCAGTTCCAACTCCTTTAAGTCATTCTTTATGTAATGTAGAGAAGTTTCATGTTTTGCCCTTTTTGTACATCCTTTCTTTACAGCTTAATTTAACTGAAAACGTCCTCCAGTGGCACTCCAAGAAGCTTCCTACTTTCATAAATAATATTTGATCAAAGATTTCTGTTGAAAATGTTTCCTATTGTAATTCAATTAAATTCCTTGACTTTCCTAGTCGATTAATTTTCAATCACAAAGGCCTCAGTTGTATAGCTGATATTGTCTAATACTCCGAAATCACTTCTTTTATCTTTACAATTGATTTGAAAAAAGCGATAGTAATAAAAATAAGATAAGGGCGTATATGAAAAAGAACGTAACCTATATATGCGGTGCTAAACATGGATCTCCTATATGCTGGTCTCTCGTCTCCATAAGTGACCAGTAAGACAATATTGGAGTTGGTTTTATCATCAGAATAAATAAAAACCGTGCAGCCGGATCTTTTGGTATGAGTTATAGATAGGACACAGATGATTGCCCAATCGAGAAGTTATAATTTTTATTTCTAGTTAGACCAGTTTAACTCTGCTGCCAAGCAGAAACCATCTATGTATGTAGATAAAGCCGGCATTAAGTTTCTTACACTAGTTTCAATTTATCAAATGATAGCAGGAATTCGGTTGTTCTGCCGTTTCCACTGTCAAGTGAAGCTACTACAGTAGTAGCTAGAAAAATATTCTTAAACATGAAACACAATCTAGACCATTTATTTGTTCTATGCGTCAAAAGCAGTATGTAGGTGACCTTTTCCAAACCAAACTTTTTTTCTGAAGTCAGTTTTGTTACTTGGAGACCGTGCGAATGAGATAACCTGCGCAATTCCAAGAGTTAGGAACATAGATTTGAGGTAAATATTTATTGATTTATTAGATGATACAGTGTTGTGCATGATAATTGTTTCGTAGAACTGTGAACTATGGAAAATAATATTTTACAAACATGTTAATAGTGTTGTTGCATGTGCAGGGCGCTGAACAGGCTGACAGAAATTGGGAATATGGAACGTTCTTCAAAAGTAAATTTCACGCGAGGAAGCGCCGGATGGATATGGTCCGACGTCAACGATGGCATCGGATGATGAAGCCGACAAAGCCAGGAGTGCCTTGCTTTTTTCAACTCACTACAGATACTTCATCGGTGAGAGAGAGAGAAATATAGACGCAACTTATGATTTTCAGTGTCATAACAATCTGGGTAGAACGCATTACGGGTAAAATACATCCATACAAGTCTTAATCAGCCCGAAGATCCCAACTGGGTAAGTTGACGAGAAGCAGAGCTGCCGCTCCCCCCGGCCCAAGTCAGGCCGAATATGAACATGCTGCTATGCCAGTCGATGCACTCGCACAGCACGCCGAGGAACGGAGCCCTCCGTCTGCGAACCTTGGACCAGACATGCCGTTGGCCCTCTATGAGTCGTGCTTCCCAGTCTCGAACCCGGCCAGGTTGAGGTTGTTACGAGAGTGTTGCTTAAATTAAGATAAGCCGTATAATCATGAGGGAAAAGAGCGCAGTCAGGCCCCTCCTGATTTATCCGTGCTTAGGACCGATAACCCTTCGGGTTTCTCCTCGGGCTGGCTGGGTTAATATAATGTACAATGTTTTTCACCTCTGCCGCTGTTGTAAGATGATGATGGATTATCCTTCGTAATTCAGTGTCATGCTGTTCTTCCGTTTATCGTAAAAATCTAAAAAAGGAGGTTTGTGTGTTATTGTGATGTTATTATTTCAGTTCTTTATTCTGCATTATATAAATCTATACAAAAAGTTTGATTATTGTATATTCTAATAGCAATTAGATAACTATTATAAACTTTAAACTTTAATGCAAAAATGGACATAAATATTAACGACAAAAGGATGCCGAAGAAAGAAAAGGAAATAACATCGCTTCCGATCAATTCTTGCAATCTGAATATCACATTTGTATCTGTCTATTTCTGGTTTATAGTCTACAGTCAAGTAAAGCAGAGATATTCCAAGTAAATAGACCAAGTAAATAATTTATTCGACAATAACATTTTACAATCAGTACAAGAACTACCCGAATTCAATTTTTCTCTTGCTCCAAAGGCACTGTGTCCATAGAGAGTTCATATAGGGTGTGGCGCGGCGTTTTTCAGTTCATCTTCATATTGAAGTTTTCTGTCCTTCCGATAATGATTCAAACCACAAAACTATACAGCCCGTCACATGAATTGCGATCAGGCAAGTAAACAGCTTAAGTAAAGTAAAAACACAATATAGAAATTTATTAAAAATTAAACCTTGAGCTTTCGAGCGTCTGCTTGGCTCATAATTATGAGAGAAATCAAAGAATAAAATTCTCAAATATGGGGCTGAACACAATTATTGATAAAATTTATAAGACACTGTTCAATATGGTAAAAACCTTCATTCAAGTTTAAGACCATATTAGAGTTTACTTTTAAAAAAGCTGCTTCACAAATACGTCTCAGAACCAAATCAGGACATTCATAAATCAAAGAAGCATGCAGAGGTAAAATCGATACAATGTCAGGAATTAAAAACATGAGAAGCTAAAGCATTATTGGTATTAAAAATGGAAATTGCTCGTTTGTCATCTTTAATACGGTAATCTAAATTTCTACCAGTTTCCCCAATATATGCTTTATCACAATTCTTACATGGAAGTTTGTAGACACCGGCATTACAGGTGGTCGTAGAGTTTTTTTATATGGTTCGATTAAATTTTATTTGGTTATTGAAAAATAATTTTAGACTGATTAAACCTAGAAAGACGATGATTAACCTCGGAATATAAAGTAGAAGAAAATGGGATGATAATAGGTTTGGCAATGGTAGAAGAGGGTCTATTCCCAGGGCAGTCAAAGGACTTTCTAGCACGAATGAGCGCAATATTTAACGTAGGTATGGGATACGCAAGATTCAAAAGAGAGTCCGTTATGAAACTAATTTCACTATTGTGTTCACCCCGTATTTGAGAGATTTTCACTTTGATTTCTGTGTGTGAGTTTTAATCATTATTTTTGTCTCATGATTATGGCGCAGCGGACGCTAGAAAGCTCGAGTTTTAATTGTCAAAAATATTTTAAACTGTGGTTTTACTTTCCTTATCAACAGTATAGTGCCCATTACTTCACATAGGAACAAGTAAATAGCTTGCTTACCAAGTTATTCATCACCATGCAGTGCCTTGGATAAAACACTGCGTATTGAAGAATCAAAGGTGAAAACATTGATCGGATCATTGTGTTGTTTCTCCACAATTCACTAGTTTTGTGTAATAATTGATCAAGCTTTTACTGTTGATTTTCTAACCGTATCGGGATCGTTGATATATAGATGAAATGGCAGGGTCGCCAATTGTCACGCACTGAGTCTGAGACTCACGTATTTTGTGCTAATCTCACGCATGAAGGTTAGTTATCTCACTCGTTAATATATAGCCAACTTAATAAAAAATATTTCAAGTCATTTTGCGATATATGCATCAAGAAAAATAAATAAAATCATAGTAAAATATCAAAGTCATAGTGTATTTGGCTATGTATCGAGCCCTCTAAGACATATGTGACCATGGACATCTACAAATCTCTATCCTTACTGGTTTTCGACACATTTCCTACAGTCAATCTTTCCCTCATGTTCCTCCGGTACTTGCACCTGCATCCATTTTTTAATACTTTCCATGTGTGTTAGACGAGGTCGTCCTCTTCCTCTTTTCCCATCAATCATGCCTGTTGTTATAATTTCTTCTAGTACCTCTTTCCTCATAACACGGCCCAGGAATTCGAGCTGCCATTTTCTTATCAATTTGACCAACTTTCTTTCTTCTCCTGCTCTATTTAGTACTTCTTCATTTGAAATGTGTTCTACCCACAGTTTAATGGCTTGAAGCCGGCTTTCCGTCTTTGATAACAAATTTATTTACCGAAGAACCACCATATCTTATATGTATTACTATGCTGTGGTAGAATACGTTTTAATGGTACCAGTATATAATATATAGATTTCCCTAACGGTATGTCTTTTCAATGATGATAATAAAAATGTCCCGACTTGAGCTATACTTATATATACTGTATATATGAGACTTCCAATAACGTTTTGAAGGCTGCAAACTTTTCAAAACATATGTATATAAAAAATAATAGAAAGACCAGAAATACGTTTCCGACAGATATTTTTCTACTAGACTTGTGTAAGATCTTGTAAGAAATAGATTTTACTGTTTTAATTGACTAACGTACAGATAAAGAATCGGCATTAAAACACGGAATTTTAGCATTAAAAGCTAGAGCCAAGCTTATACCAAACATTTATTGCATGGCAAGGGTTTCAACCCGTCCACAGTCATTTTTGGGCCAATTTAAATATCGCGGAACCCATCTTTAAATGTCTTTAACTAATATCGATGCATCATTTTCCAAAATTTGTTCATAATAGTTTTTAATCTTTTTCGTTAGAATTTGTAGCCCCGATATTTTAACCAGCTTCAAAATTTATGTGAAACAGTTGAAACCGGTTGCCATGAACTACGTATACGGTAAATGCTTGGTTCTCCTTTTATGCAGAGAATTTGTTTTGATTGAATTTTTATCCAATTAAAATGTTATTTTTATATAAATTGAATATATTTGTAAGATAACAGTTCTTCTGAAATATTAGATATTTGTAAAGTTTATTGAATAAATTGTAGGTAGATATATAAAATTTTAGATTTTGTTTAAATTCTTACGCTTATTCTTTGCTAAATGTTGGCAACCCTGAAAGTCGGCCAATCAGCTATAACTAAGTAACTTTCATGAAAAATGATTTAAAAACGACCCTGGTAGACTACATGAACTGGCTGAACGTAGTGACCTTTCAGGGATAATGGGAAATTTGAATTGCTTTGTATAAATGTCATCCATTCAGAAGGTTGCTATATTTGTGCAAAAATTTTAATTGGATGTGTGTTACTGTGGCCAAAAACGTTTGTTAAATCGATATGCGAGATTTAGGATTCTCTATATATGTCGTATAAAACAAGACGATCTTATTTCTATTTTAGACCGCCAAATTGGCAGCTCCGCGTATGTACCTCCAATACAAAGGTATATAAACAACTTGACTTTGCTCTTGGTGTAAACACGTTTCACTCACTCTAACCCCGTTTTTCTCTATTTTCTAGAGATCCATAAGTGGCAGCTTCGCGCCTATATCTACCAAGCCCGCGATTTGCTAGCAGGCGAAGATACAGGCTACTCCAATCCATACGCGAGAGTTGTCTTCATTTATAAATCCCAGGTTTGATTAGCCTATGAAAGTTTTTCATCCTCTAGTTTACGAATGATTTTCAATCTGTTGGTAAACTGTTTTTTTTCGTCACAAATCATTTTGCTTTAATGTATAGTTGACACTTTCCAGCTGAAGTTTGTTTTTGTTATTGTCATTTTGGAACCCCGTCAAGCGGGCCGAAGAAGCCTCCTGAGCGGTGGGTGGCCGAGTGGTTAGCGACGCTGACTTGCGCAGCCAGACATCCAGGGTTCAAATCCTGGTTGTGT
>JAUYWV010140068.1:0-10623 GCA_032274565.1 Nematoplana nigrocapitula | reverse complement strand
TGGGCTAACGAGAGGGCAGAAGAAAGTGAAAAAGAGAGGGAATGGAGAGAGTGGAGAATGAAAGGGATCAAAGAGAGGAAAAGAGAGGAGGGCGAGAGAGCCTCGAGAGAGTGTCGACACGAGAAAGCGGCTGCACGGGGCCGCTGCCACCTTGGCCAGGAGGAGAGGAGACTCACCGGTAGTACGTTTCCAGCCGGGCTGTATTTGGCCAGACAAGCCATGGCCCTCTGCAGGCTGTGGAGGCGGGGCAGAGCACGACAGCCGGAACTGAAGGCGATGCTGAGGGAACTGTTCTGGCCGAGGGCTCGGGCGATGCACGCCTCCTGACTGATCAACTCGCTTGCCTCGGCCACGCACTCCAGATAGCCCAGTCCGGTTGTACTGCTCGAGGTGGCTGTACCTGTGGAATTGGTAAGGATGATTACAAGTCTAGTGAAATAGAGGGGGAAGAGTAAAACTACTCCGGTCTAGCTACCCCGTTTCTCGTTTAATTTCGAACGAAGTCCTTGAATAAAACAACACCGCTGTCAGTGGTGGACAGATGTCAAATCGGTACACAAAAGAGGGAGGGGTCCATAGACTGGTGGTGTCTGACAAGCATTTGCCACTATCCCGCACTCACCAGATGTGAACGAGGTGGAGGTGGAGGTGAAAGAAGAGGAGGAGGTGGTGTTCGCCCCTCCACCAGAATCTTCGATGGACATCTCCGACGCCTCCCCACTTCCTCCTCGCACTGCTAGATCCGCGTAGGGCGAATTCTCGAGACCACGCGTCAGGAAGACAAGACTGCCCATCAAGTGGCGAAAGTCTGAAAGAGACAGATGGAAAGCCGCGGCCAGTTAGCCCCCATTTTCATATTTTCATCTAGAATTTTAAAAAGTCATAACTAAAATCACCATACAGTTTTTTTAAAGTTGGTCTACACACGGTTCTTTTCGATTTTTTCCACGGGGTCTGAAGAGTCTAAAACATTACATACCTGTTTGCCAGTCATGCCAGATATAAATTTTGATCAAAATTTGGCGATTTCATGATTTGCAGTTCGACCAGGATTAGTTTCAGAGAGGATAGTCGAATTGGATTGAAAATGATTCGATCTCAAGTCTACATAAGATGTCAGAAAATCCACAATTATTGCTCGAAAGTTGATTGCTAAAAGTATAATTTATTTGATCGAAATTCTAATTTGTTTGATCAAAAGTCTAAGCTGATGTTCGAAAATCTAACTTGTTTAATTGAAACGAAACTGAATTTATTTAAAGTCTAAATTACTTGATTTAAAATCTAACTTGTTTGATCAAAAGACTAACTTGTTAGATCGAAAGTATAACTTGCTTGATCAAAAGTCTAACTAATTTTATCGAAAGACTAAGCTGATTGTTTGAAAATCTAACTTGTTTGATCAAAAGACTAACTTATTTTATCGATATTCTACATATTTGATCGAAAGTCTAAGCTGTTAGATTGAAAGTCTAACTTGTTAGATTGAAAGTTTAGACAGACTGCTCGAAAGTCTAAATTTAGTGGGAACATTTTCTCGGTTTCCGGTAAATAACAGAAGGAAAAACTTCTGTGCCACGTTGTGATCCGCCGGATGGATGCCATATTAAAACAAAAAAGTGTCCTCCATTTATACTCAGTTATCTGCACGACTATGGTCTCCGACACATATCATTTAATTCAAGTGCAGTGAATTTAGTCGTCGAATACCAAAAATAAGGTGCACTAGCACACATTTGCATGCCAGCGTGCCCGAGGAGTTCATCGAATAGATTTTTTGGATGCCGACAATCCTTCTACATTTGAATCCACATAAACTGTGCGTCAGAGACTCACCGTGTTGGAAGGTCTTGGCGAAGGGTGCCAACTTGCGAGCACATATGAGCACACTCTGGCTGTCGCCGGAACGCCGAATCCCCTCGAGGAAGTCGAGCTTGCACAACAGATAGTCCAATTTGGTGGCACGTTCTCCCAACGCGTCTCTCTGATTGGACAACCAACTGAAAGGACAAAGAATTCGTATGGCAAATTCCACTGAATGAACCCTGCCCAGCTGCTATAGCATGCTCACTTCGACTTCGAAAATTAATCAGCTTCCGTCACGTTCACCTAGCCTTCACTGGAAAGCTTTCACGACTTGTAGCTTGAGATCTCTCTAGTTTGATATCCTCAAAATTTCGGCTGCAACCTTTACAAATCTACATTCCAGTAAAGCTTAAATATAGTCATTTTCTCTCCATGCTTCTGTTTTGACTGGCCTGGTCAACAAAGAAACCAACCACACTTTTCGTCTTTTGTGGAATGGGTGTTGAAGGAGTTGATTAGGAATATGCTAATCACTTTCCCTCACTCACATTCATTCCCCTTTCTCGCCCTCTGCGTGTGTGTCTCTCTCCTTCCTATCTCATCCCCCCTTTCTCTCCTCTCTCTCACTCCCCTTTCTCTCTGTGTGTGTCGCCCCTCTCGTTCTCACCCACTCTGTGCGTCTCTCTGTCTTTCTCACCCACTCTGTGCGTCTCTCTGTCTTTCTCACCCACTCTGTGTCTCTCTCTGTCTTTCTCACCCACTCTGTGCGTCTCTGTCTTTCTCACCCACTCTGTGCGTCTCTCTATCTTTCTCACCCACTCTGTGCGTCTCTCTGTCTTTCTCACCCACTCTGTGTGTCTCTCTGTCTTTCTATCTTACGCCTTTCACTCCTCTCTCACTCTCCCTGTGTTTCTTTCCTCTCTCATGTCTCGCTCTCCCCGTCCTTTTCTCAGCCCCATCTCTCTTCCTCACTCTCTCTCTTTCATTCACTCACTACTTCTCTACCACTCTCTCTGTCTCACACTATCACTCACTAACTCTCTCTCACACAGACACGCTCTCTCTATATGTGTCTTTCCACTCTCTCCTCTTCCACTCTCTCCTCTTCCACTCTCCACTCCTTATCTCTTCTCATCTATCTTTCCACTCTCACCCTATCTCCTTTCCTCTCTCTGTCCACTCTCTTCTCCTGTCCTCTCCCCTTTCTCTCTACTCTCCCTCTCACACACCCACTGTCTCTTTCAGTATCACTTTTTCTCTAACGCAGACCTCTCTCCTTTTTCTCTTATGTATTTCTAAACACTTGTACGCTCATTCTCTCTCACAAATAGAGAGAGAGAGAGAAACAGGCAGACAGCATGCCACGCTCTCTAATCCCTCGCTTTCACTGTCACTCCTTCCCTCTCTCTCACACCCAC
Source organism: Nematoplana nigrocapitula (assembly GCA_032274565.1). Lineage (NCBI taxonomy): Eukaryota > Metazoa > Platyhelminthes > Proseriata > Nematoplanidae > Nematoplana > Nematoplana nigrocapitula. The sequence goes on along the minus strand of JAUYWV010140068.1, from coordinate 7,399 downwards.
ACATCTCATTAACAAAGGCAATTAGAATGGTGTAGTGTGTGCGATCCAAGTCAAATGCCCCTGGAACGCTTCACTTACTGCTTTGCCGGTTCCAAATTGCCCGATCGTATAGCCGATACCACTCGACTGATTCGCTGGAAGTGCGGAAGATCGATCGACTCGCAACTCAGATTCGCTTCCTAGTTCCAGGGTGGAAAGGAGACACAATCAGCCAATGCGTGCAAGACACGTTTTCATATATGACTGGTCAGTTGGGAGAACTCGAGGTATGTGTTGGCGTCAATAGTTGAGAGGTTGGTCTTCAAAATTGGATTTACTGTATGTACTTAAAGCAACTCTACAGTATCTAACATCATGTTCATTATATGGTTTGATATACTGTACATCCCTCTGGTGTAAAATGAAACACGTGCGCAAGCACGGAATGTAACCAAAGAAATATCACTTGCAATAAATGGTCAAATCGAATGCTGTCACCATTTCCATGAAAACATTACAGATCGCAAATATGTATATGCCCGCAGCCGGGATTTAGAAAAGGGGCACTTCATAGGGGGCTTGAATTTATTTTGCATATAGGCGCCATACACCAAAAGGGGGTCGTTGTACCCCCCCCCCCCTCGCGGCGCCCATGCATATCAATAACAGGTTTCAAATAACGGAAAGATTTGGTAGACTTAAAAGGGTCTAAAACGACCCTAAAAAACAGAGCTGAACCTGTGGCTCCCACAGTGTTTTTATTTATGGCGAGACGCGCGCCGCACGGGTGTCTCATTGGCGCGAACTTGAGACATTTGTGCAGCATTTGTTTAATGACGGGAAGTTTAAGGGTTTCACAGTCGCGTACACGGAATGTTGACACGCAGTTGCTTGTAAGGCGAGCAATGCGTTGTGTCGTTTCTTCGTTTCGATACACTCTCATTCTCGTGGCAGCACGTGACTGGGAGCCATTAGTTGATTTTCTTTTATTTGTCATTTTGTCACGAATTACAATCACTAAGTCAACTTTATAATTTCAATACAATTCAATTTCCAAGATTGCTATTTTCATTAGTTAAAAAATTAATCAATTGATTCTTCGTTGTTATTAATCAATCGATTGTTCTGGAATTCTGCAGTATGTTTTATGTTATGTACCAATGTGGCAAATTCTGCTCGAAGCAGTAAAGTAAATTTGCAGATTTGCCGTATAATGTGTTACAGCAAATCGATCAATAAATCAATAATGGGTGCTCTTTATCTCCACGAAATAATTTTATTAAGATCGAATATCAAGACGAATAGTTTTGGTAGTCTAAAGCGGACCCTTAAGAACGAAACCTGCGGCATCCATGTACGGGTAAAAAATAAAAATCACATATGGCATGCCCTGCCGCGCCATTTAAAGAGTGGGTACCTAAACTTTCAGCTCTCTCCGATGGATGGTCTAGGAGGAGATAGAGAACACAGGGAGAGACAGCCAAACTAGACAATTAATTTACGGGAAGTTCTCCATGTGATCACATTCCGAGGAACTAGATCTGCCATATTAAACAATACATAGTCAGCAGCGCACTGGCACTCCACAGCCGGGGCAGAACAATCGCAGAACTATATGCTAGGTACACTCGCTACGCCACTAATGCTCTCAACATTTCTCCGAACTTCTGGCTAACAGATGTCAACAATTTGCAAAGTCAACAGAACCGCATAATGCTTTGGCAACAAGCAGTACCTTGTAATCTAATGTTTTTTTGTACTAATGAGGTGTGCGTTGAAAAATGAAATTTATCAAAGGAGCAGCAGCATTTCTATTAAAATTAGAAAACACTTCCTCTGAATAGTCAAGTTTGGAGAAACGAGTTCGAGTCTCAAGAATCGGTTGGCTATAATCTGCGAGTTTACGACATGCCTAACACATTGTAGGAAATCATATTTTAATGAATCCAATGGAAACAGATTGTAAATTGATGATCTGCCATCCACTGAAATTTTGTTGCCCCATAATCTGGTAAAGGCAGTGTTACCACTTCACCAAAAAAGATCATCTTATATATACAAGTAGGATTACCCGTAAAGCTTTAGTAATCGCAGCATCTGCAGAATTCAAATATATTGATTTAGCTTGGAATCAATCAGGCCACATAATGCGGAAAGGCAAACTTGAAAAAAGTATAATTGAGGGAACCATGGATAGTAGACGTCGACGAGGGAGACCGGAAATATCATGGTTCCAGGACATAAAGGAATGGACTGGGCAGGGACTCGCAGCTGCGGATCACCTGGCGGCCAATAGACAAGGATGACGTGCTCTCGTGTCGACCACAGCAGCGCGAATACGCGCCACCTGATTCAGAGGAGGAGGAGGAGAACATAGAGCTATTTTCTCAAATGATCGTAGTTCAGCTATTCTTAGATAAGTGTAAATATACTTTTTAGATATGTTTTTTAATAATTTAAATATAGTCGTTAATAGAAATTTTGTCTGATAATGTGTTAAGATATCCGCCAAAATTCGCATAGATCTGCATCTGCAGAGAACAACTCACCGGGAAGAGAGTCTTGACAAGTTTGTAATCTGATTGTTGAACAATGGCTTCCAGAGAGGCGTGAAGAGCGTCATTGTTCTTCTCAATAAACTGGTCAGTGTGATAGCAGACCGCCCCAGCGAAATGACGAATAAGAATGCCCTCGAAATCGCGGACATCTCGATGCGCTTTCAACTTGGACTGACGAGGCAACTGAAAACCAGTAAGAGAGAATTCGATGAGTTATACTACTCTTTTAGTAGTACGAGCGTATATTAGCGCAAACTACATTCTACTAGCATTACGGTTAGGACTATCTTCTGCCTCACGGTTCCCAGCGCCACCTGGCAGATCCAGTAACATACTGAAAGAACCATTTCAGGAAACTAAACATTCGACTGACACAGACGTCAGGCAGGGACGAGGAGAATTTAATTCACCTTCACTATGACAGCCAGCTTGCTCTACCACTGAGCCGCCTCGTCCCCGTAATACTGTATAGACAATATAGGCAATGCGTTTACCACTAAAATAATTGCCGTAGCAGTTTGGTGAAGGTTTTGTATTTTAATACTTTTAGTGAAAGATTAAACTGCAAATCGCTTATTTATCAGAATAACAATTAAAATGTTAGCAAACAAATTATCGGAAAATAGTATTTACCCTAAGTCTGTAATGATTCTTGTTTTTGGCGTGGACTTCACTGGTAAAGTGTTCAGCGGACGGCTTGGGCAGTTTGCTCTCCTCGTCCAAAATTTCGAAGATCCCGATAGACTTCTGTTCAACCAGATCTGAAATACAGGTAGGAGTAAAGAAGTGTAACTGCCTAAAAATATATATTCGACAATTATCTGACTTCCCAAATTTATCTTTAAACCACTTTGAGGAATGACTTCAGTGGTACACGACCATAACTATATTAAATTTCGAAAAAATGTTTTATCAAATACAACTGCTCGTGCTTTATTTAGCTTAGTGTTTTTTAAACAACTCAGAGATACCGAAATCGATTCCATTGGTTAAAAATAAACTGGACCATGCTCCTATTGGTTAGCTCACCAATACAGTCCTGGTTGTCCACGTAGGTGATCTTTTCCACTCCCAAACCTTCGCGTTCGTATAGTTGCTGTTCTTCTTTGAGAATTCTCTCGTTGAAAAACTGTTGCAGTTTCTCGTTACAATAATTGATGCAGAACTGTTCGAAACTGTTTCTCTGGAAATACTCTGTAAGTAATTGGCATATATATAGTAGATTAGTTAGCATCCATTTGAGTTGATCGAACGGAGGGTGGGTACCGACTACGCACCAAATCCGGCGATGTCGAGAACGCCGATGTAGTTGGAAGAGCCGGTGAAAGGAAGAGCTTGGTTGACTCGGGAGACGATGTGGTCGAAGAGGCGGGCGTAGACGGCTTTGGCGAGACCATCTCTGGCATTGGAGGCCTCCTCCGGCCTGAGGGCGATATTGATGGTGGCGTTCTGGGCGCCGGTGCGAGCTGCCTGGGTGATCCGTGTGGTGAGCGATTCTTTCAGTTTGCTCCCATCAACGCCCAACAATTCGGCAGATTTGTTCAAAGAGGCAACTGTCGCTTGCGTGACACGTGAACCGCCTATTGAGAAGGGAAATCCACAGCTAGATACCCGATTTAGGGCAGACTTATTATGAAAAAGGAAAAAATGCATATATTCTTCTGGATATACGTTTAGGCAGGTCGCAGCTAGCACTAACTTTCTGGACAACGGTTCAAATAGATGGATGGTGTGCACTGAAACCAAAGAGGTTGGAATACGTATACTAGAGTACGTGTGTTGTTCATTAAAAAGGTGGTGCTGAGTGCTGGTAGGTAATCTCGCAGTACACAACTTTCCTAAAGTGCAAACAGTTGTTCGAAGTATATAACGAATATTGTTGTCATTTTTAATTATATATGCTACTGTAATTCTGCCACAACACTATCCGAATGAAATGGCTGAATACACATATACTGTATACTAATCGTCATAAAAAAGGGACGCCATTTATTACCGAAATATGACGTGCTTTGCTACTATGACTGCTTCACCATGCATACTGTAGATAGATAAAGCATAAATACAATTCTGAATTCATAGATAACTCTTCGTAATACCTATTCTGTACTACCGTCTGTTCGATCCACTATTACTGACGTTGTTCATCATGCTTCCACGCAAGTAGATAGACCATTTCTGAACATCGAACGCTACGGTAAAGGAAGTGAATTGTACGGGGCGGCATTACTTGGACTCCGAGGGCAATCTACCACGTGAACGCTATGTTCAGAAATAATCACTCCCATAGTCCACCCTTTCATTTCCCGCTGTGGTCAACGGACCCTGTTTCAACAGGACAATACACGCGTTTATTCCGCACGTATAGACCAAAATCAGCTCTTCGAGAGAACGGAATTGAAGTTCATATGTGGGATATCAGAACAATAACTCTATGTTCAAGTCCGCCACCAACACTCAGCGATTACAAGACCATTGGAATGAGATACGCAGTTCGACACCCAACGTCTCATTGAATCAATGCCAGCACGACTGCCAAACTGCATAGCTCAATGTGGTGGACATACTCGCTACTAACTGCAAGTTCTCTCCTGAAGATCCCGATTATAATGCATCATTCTGTTTGTATCACATTTAAACGCTTCTCTTTCTATAATTAAGCATGCTAGATAAGAAATAGGGGAGTACCACAGAGTGATAGCTTAAGTCCCATTCTTTTTAGTGGAAGTCAAATATCTTGGTTCAATGCTATCAATGCTAAATACTGAGGACGCCATTAGGAACAGGAAAAAACTAACATGACATGTATTCAATAAACATAAAAATCTATTCACTAGGAAAGACATTCGCAAAGAAATTAAAATTAGAACTTCTCGTGTGTTCATTGCATCCATTTTTCTTTACAAATCTGAACTAGTTGATACCGAAATGGAAACTTTTCAAAGGAAACTTTTACGACGTACACAGGGTATAAATGGTTCCAAAGCGTCAGCAATACTATATATATATACTATATAATAGGTCCAAATTGAAACATTGGAGCGAAATAATTAAACAGAGAAAATTAAACCATTTGCCACATATCCTTAAAAAGGATAAAATGCTCCAGTAAAGAAAGCACTTAGAAATAGCACAAATGTCACCAAAAATCTAAATTTCAACATAAAAAATCGACATACTTGGTACATACATAGCTGACGATAGACACAGATAGCAAGCAAACTTGTCAAAAATTACCAAAAATCTCTAATTCTTGCTCTGTTCTTTTTTCTTGGTTTTGAGTCAGCAATCATTTCTACACTTGCTCTGGCATCTGATTGAGGCCAAGTGATAGGGAGTTTTATGAATGCTTTTGCTAATAAACAGTGTTCTCTTTACAGCTTGTAGGAATTGGCATTTGGCACGATACCTACAGAGCAAAGCCAGTCGGGCGGAAAAGCTCTTTTGGATTGGATTGGAATTTTGCGTGTATACTTATAAGGAATAATTTTGAGCAAAATGAGAAGAGGGCTTTTTCATCGCAATGAGTAATATATTATAGATTATTTTAATTTGATAACTAATTACAAAAATGCATATTTCAACATAATATGTTAATCTGAAACGCAGCAAAAAATAATTTTGTTTAAATAGTATTGAAAAGTGTCGTGTACAAAAGAAGCTGACTTTGTCTAAATGTGACATAGTGTGTCTACTACAATAAAAAAGCGTCTATATTGTGTTTTGCATTCCCGAAATAATGAGACAGTGACATTAAAATGTCGACAAAATATCCCAATTACACAACTCATAGTCAAAACTACAGCCACCTATACAATAAGCCGTGAATTTATTGATTAAATTATATCTAATGCGACATCCTCCCACAGGATGTTGTGCGGGAGGTATCCTCGATGTCTGCGCAAAGATGCAGCTAGCTATATGCTACACAATATACCAACAAAATATTGTATAGAAATAATGACAGGGACTAAGAATTATAGAAGTTCGATAGAGAATACCTCTTCTATAGTCAGCCACGCCCTATCGCATAACAAAGCGCGCCTTGGAAAAACGGAAAACAAACATTTGGCTTCATCGGATAAATAGGTAGAGTTTATTCTGGCAGTTGTAGCTCAGTAATTAAGTAGGTGGTGCTTTCAATCCCGAACCAGCGGCGTAGAATACGAAGACAAGCCACTTTATAAAATAAGCATCCTCACCAGTGTGGAGGAATGGTTAAGAGCACTTTGCACACGGGTTACCTTGTGTGTTCTCTGTTTCCTCAAAGGCGATATTGCCCAGATGCAGTACAGCTGCGACGACGGTGTAAATCTCCAACTTCTCCTCCTCCGTTAGTCCCATGTCTGACATGGCCCCGTCGGTTTGTTGGAAGTCTCCTACGTCGTCCAATTGAATGTCCTTCAGACTGCCAGATTTCAAATACTGGTCGGGAAATTGGGCACGAATATAATTACATATTGTACTATATACCTAATCGATGGAGCAAAGACATAAGCGATTCAATTAAAACCGTCGTACTGTTTTATAATTTTAAAATCAGTATGCACAGTATGCTACAATAAAGAGGAGGTTTTTGCTAAAACGAAGTGAATACAGCTTGTCTTAATTAATCAGCATTGTAATTCTTTGTTGTCTATTAAAAAATGTTATGAATCCTTGATAATGGATATTGTATGATGGGAAACCAGACGGGATGTTTTGATACTACATATTTAAATCCGGCTTGGTTCTTCTATAAAAATTACATCTAAAATTAGTTTTTCCCCCAATTCTACCTCGCGTGTTTCGTAGTTTTACTATATGAAATAAGGATAGTGTATGTTCAATTACAAATAGAAGTTATGTCAAAATATTCATTG
>JAUYWV010140057.1:0-10623 GCA_032274565.1 Nematoplana nigrocapitula | reverse complement strand
ATTGTTTATCTGTACCTTTGGGACGTATCGTGATTGGTGTGTGTCTGGAGTGAAAAGGGTTGTTGTGCATTTTGATAGGCTGAGGTGGAGGTTGTGGTCTTGGATATATTTGTGTAGTGTTTGGAGGTATGAGTTTGTGTAGTCTGGTAGACCATTTCAGTATTTGAAATACGGAGATGTTTGAGCATGTCGATGTCTGATTGTTTGCTATGTATGTCCGTTTTGATAGTCTGCCGAAACTACTGGACCGAGGTTTCATAGGATTTGCACAAACACGCAGACAATGACAAGTTGAATAAAGGACAATAGTTTTTCCAAATAATCTGACGTATTCATGATAATTGCTCTAAAAATATTAAAGTCGGTAAATATTGATCTAATTACTGAAAATTATTAATATTGAACTTCAATTAATAACAATGATAAACTCACCCCGTCAATGTTTAGGAGCTAATGCATTGTACGCACCAACCGTATAACCGTATATTGAGCGTTTACGGAAACTCGGAACCGTCACCGGTTACAGTTATGATCGCAAAGATTCGGCGTTCGAAAAGTCAGAATCGCATCGACAACCATACACCTTCGCCAAAAATGTAAATGAACTTAAAAATACAGACGATGATAGTCAGCAGTTGAAAAATAAAATTACAACACTTGTTTAAATGTGCTAACATTTCGCCAGTGTACCCATAATGGTATCGATCCAAAGTTATACGGTTGGTGCGTATAATGCATTAGCACGTTGTTTATTGTAAATATGCAACAATTCGGCGTACGATATATTGGAAAAAGCCTTTAGTAAGCCCATTGATTGGTAAGAAACGTTTTTATAACTTCGATTAAATATGTCATAAAATAGAGTCAAGTGTTAAAGTTAGACTAAAGAAAAATTCGAGCGCTAATTTCAAATATATGTCGTACACGTCTGAATTGCTGTATATTTCCATTAAACAGTGACTGTGCGTTTCTTATTGTTAATAATTGACCTTTCGATATGAAAAGATTTCAGTAATTGGATCAATATTTATGCGTAGAATTCGATTTTAATATTTTGAAGACGATTTGTGGTGGAGGTGCGAATTGATAATTGCGCCTAAAATTGAGGAGCCTCCTCTCTGAAATCAAATGACAGATAAAAACATTCCGTAACTGCCATCTTTTACATAATGTTTTCCTCTTTCACTGGATATAAAATTGTCTGAAAATATTTAATATTGTTCTTTGTGTGTGCGCAGTTTGTAGTTTCTTTTATGCATATCCAGTACTGTATGGATAGGAGGTGCAACTGGTGTGCCTATGTCGCTGGTTTTCGCTCTATAAAGTGTGGATTTAGTCAGGAAAATTAAAACGCCTCCCAATAGGAATATATGATTGAATATCGTTTTATAATCTAAAAATAGCATCAAAACCTGCCGATTTTGCTTAGAGTTGACATTGAAAATAGTTAGTGTATTTTGATTGATTGTTCTCTTTGAACTCTGAAATGAAGGAACTTTTCAAATTAAGATTCCGTTTCACAAAAGAATCAACCCTCTCCCTGTGTGGTCTAGTGCGTCATGATCCTGGTTCTGTCGAATTACAAGTGATTGTTGCTTGCTCACGAGAATTAGTATCAAAGCAAACACTGTAGTTGGACATAATGTTAACGTGACGATCGGTGTTCTATCAGACTTGGGAATTACCATTTTGACCTACGTTTCATTTAGTAGAAGATACTATTTTTGTATGTTTCATTCATGTGCAAGACTGGTTGCGTTCTGTTTGCTCGATTAGTTTTGTCTCCCTTAAAATAATTTGATATTTCAAAAATTACTACTCACAAGTAGTATAATGATATTACAATATATTTATAGAATTTTAGAAAGTTTTATTTACAATTTGTGTTTATTCTATACCAACAAATCCACTCGACACGTGATCTCAAGGTGTTAAGATAATATATTTATGTCTAATTGTAATATTTCCTGTCAATGTCAGATTTTTTAGTGATTTCATGATTATTTGTTGTGGTAAGTAAAAATGATTTCTATTCAAATTTTAATTGCTTTTACAAAAAAATTAACTTTGCTAAATATGAGTGTCAAAATCGACAAAATAGGGACGAGCAGGCTATGAAAGCCAAACTACAGTGGACGTGACAGAGCGCAATTACCTCGAAAACTGGCAGTCTAATGAAATCAATGTTTCCTGATATAAAAATAGCAAAGCACTTTCCATGTGTCCGACAGAAAACAAATGCATTATGCGCTAACGACTCTGGTATTTCACCTTAGTTACAGGCGCCTATAAGGGTGTATTCAAGAAACTAAGAGAGGAAAGTAGTTTAAGTTACCTTGTGGTCACTGGAGGTTGTTCGCTTCCTATGGTAGCCAACGCAAACCGAATTGCATTCTCTTTAGAGATTCCAGAACTACAGGAGACCCGGCAGAAGACGTTTTTGAAGATTGCTCTCACCAAAACGAAAAATAAATATATTGGTTAAAATGATTTTGAACCATTTACATAGTTCCCTTGTTACAGCGCTATAATTTCATCGATTTTTTTTATTTTCAAACGTGCCAGGAAACTGCCGATTTGTAGAGGAAAGGCGTATCGCTGGTCAAGGTCTATTAATATACTACTTGTGTGTTCAGGTGAGTGGGCACACAGTTCGCTGGCAGGAATTCCTGGGTCACTGGCCCCTGTGGGCGATCTACCTGGCCCACTTCTCGATGAACTGGTCCAACTACATCATCATGCAATGGCTACCCACCTACCTGGCGCGACACTTGGGTGCTGGTCACAGCGAGATCATGTATACCGCCCTGCCCTATGTGCTCAACTCGATAGTGGGGATAGGTGAGTGCATTCTCTGGCATTATTCAGTCGTTCTCTCCAATCTCTCATGTTATCCATCCATTCAAATCTCCCGGTTGGTTGGCTCCAAATGGACCATAAATGACCGCCGTCAGGTCGGTAACTTTCCCCTCTGGGACGCGTACCATGCTGGCTTGTATGGTTCACCCAGATTAGGCTCGCGGGAAATATGTGCAGGGACGCGAACCTCTTCAAGGCGGTGTTTGCATCCCACTGCGACACACCCAATCCGTGCAGCCTATTTACACATATGGACGGGAGCCCTGTTGATCCTTACTGCATGATGTAATCTCTTCACAGCGTACTAGCAGCTTAGGGCAGACAAATCTCACCGCGTGAAGGTGGCAGCATCGGACGACTTGAAGAATGAGCCCGAACAAGCTTGACAGGTCCCACGGAAGATGTTGCTGGTCGCAGTTTCCGTTTTACTTCAGTGTTCTGGCCTAGCTCAAGGATCTTTATTGTTCGATCTTGCACCATGTTCTTGAACACATAGATCAGATTCAGTGGAACTCCCTTGATAAATAAAGCTGGAGCGAGGCGTGTGCACCAGAGAAGGGGACTAGTTAAGAAGTCACCTTGTATCTCCAAGTCATGCACGACCCCTTGGTGACACGCATGATCATTGTCCTCCAGCCCGTTCTATCTTCAGCCAGGTCCAGCAGGTTGTGGAGAGTATGACCAGACCTGTCGCAACCTCTTTCCCTACTTCCCTCGACTTGTCCCGACATAATGGATTTTCAAGCTTTTGTTTCAAGGTCATTGAGTTCATTTCTTTTAATACTGACTCATTCGTTCTTCGTGCCCTCCAAAGTATTTTCGACATTCTTCTCCAGCACCACATCTCAAGAGCATTGATTCTCCTTCTATCCTCTTTTCTCACAGTCCACGATTCAGTGGCGTATAAAGCTATTGGAAATACCATAGTGTACACTAGTCTTTTTGATTTCCGTAGATACGTTCTTGTTCTTCCAGATCTTTGAAAGTCCCGACATTGCTGCTCTACCTATGCCCAATCTCCTTCTAATCTCTTCGCAGCCGTCATTCGCCCCTATTTTGTAGCTGTCGACCATCTCCACCTTTTCGTTCCCTGGCTTGAATTCCGTTAAATGCCCTGCAGCGCAGTCATCACTTTGGTCTTCTTGGTGTTTAGATAGAAACCGGCCTTTTCGCTCTCCTTCACTGCAACCAACAGCATTTCCAGCTTCTCCTTGCTCTTAGTGTTGTCATCTGCATGCCTAAGCTTGTTCAGCTGCTTTCCTCCTATCCTTATACCGCCGTCTGCTTCATCCAGCGGGATATTATCAATATCCTTTCACTGTACATGTTGAATAGATAGGGGGGATGAAAGCAGCCTTGCCGAGGAGTAGCTGTGTTCTCATTTTTAATACTCTCTTTCTCATCACAATACATTATTTTAGTATTCTGGTCTATGCCTGCTGGTATGACCATATAAGCTGTCAGTTGTGCACAAATTATGTTGAATGAATTAAATATTTAGAAAAGAAAGTTTTTTAAAAAATTGTAGTACACTGTCTATAAAAAATTAAAAATGGGTATGCGGTATGAAAACGTTTCAAACAAACATTTGTTCGAAAAAGAGAAAATTTACAATTTACAATAGTTGGAATAAGTTATCCAGAAAACTGTTTTTCTTTTCAAATATAATTTCCCTATAAGTAGTGAATAGGAAGGTGGGATAAAACTAATGTCCATGATTTAAAATGTTCCAATGAAATAAATGCTATATAGTCTTCTGACTTTCTTTAATTTTCACACAAATTGCTACCAAAAATTGTTTTTACAAAAATTAATTTTTTGTTTTCTAACATTTTTGTCATACATAAATCTTCAAATATTTAACTCAGCTGCGCAGCATCTGTGTCAGATCAGAACTGCGGAATGGGACTGCCCCAATGAAAGCATCGTCTACTCTTACTAGCAGAGGAATGATTGTGCCACAGACATGATTTTGACTGGGGAGTGTTTGCTCCACCATATCGGAAGCGAACTGGTACGCGCTCTGCAGTGGGGACTGCTGAGTCTACTGTTGTTGGCCAGCAAAACTTCGTGACTGCCGGCAGATTGCGTCTTCGTGCTCGAATTGAGACAAGATTTGGCGTCGTCTCCCTGTGCTATTGTCGCGCTACTCACGGTATGCAAAGTTGCACCGATAATTATCGATCGCTATCAGCACAGACAGCCATGTGTAGCGGTTCAACTAGTTCGACAAGAGTTGTTGTTGGCGGGTGCGATGACGTTGACATATTTGCTCGTGCTACACCACTGGATACAACTGACATGCGAATATTCTCTTCCTGCTCCTCGCTGATTTTTTAATGGTCATGCGATTTGGCCCGAACCTATAACAACCCCACTGAATTTAGCAGGTTGGAAGTCGAGGCTCACTTGCAGAACTCAAGCTCAACAACATATAACTCACCCCACAATGCCTCTGATGTCACAGAATACTGAAAGCAGTCTCTGAAAGAAACACCGTTCCAACATTGGTGAAGCTGCGGCTCGAGCAGTGATTGTGATGCCCCATGACAATGCTCAGGTGGAGCGTGTTTTCAGCGTGCTAGCTGATATTATTACGAAGAAAAGGTCCACTTTGTCGCATCATACGGTCAAAGCTTTGGTCATGACAAAATCTATGTCTGACTGCCAAGAAGTTGTCAACTTCCAACTTTCCAATTTGTGATGTTTTGTTGGTCGTACAAAATTCTAAAAAAACATCATTAATTATTTATGAACTTTATTAGCTGCATGCTTGCTAAAGAAACTTGACATTGTGTTTAAAAACTGTACATCTTAAACATTTTGTACACTGAAATATATATATTTTCTGATTTATTTTAGTGCCTACTTAATTATGTAATTCCTTTTTACTGAGTAATGACGAATCATATTTGTATATATTATCTATGATTACATATAATACATTATCCATGTGATATTTTACTTATGTATAAGATTTTGAATAACCATATTGATGTACCGATATATACCTATCCTTTTTTAATAGTAAAATCTACTCGCTTACTAATACAATCTTGTTTCTGTTATTAAATATACAAGGATTAGTACTATTTCTAAAAAAATAGACCTCGATAATCTTTATGTACAGTATGTATAAACTAGTGTTAAACAATTTTGGTCAGGAAATCTGTAAATTGAGAAATCGCAGCAATTTGTTTAACCTCATGAACTAATGATATCTATAACTTTCTGTGTGAAGATTTTTCTTTAAATTTTAACAGCGCCCTTTCAGGCTTAAAAAATGAGGTACCACATTCTCAACGGATAATGGTCCGAAAAATGACAAAGGTCTCCTTACTGATTGTTTGCGTATTTTACAAAATTGCTAATGAGGCGGAAACTGCGCTGTGCAAGCCCCCCGTACTACAAGCCTGCTAAGCATTCCCTTGCACTGTTTGAGTTGCCAGCTCTCTCTCCCCTTCTTCTCTGCCTCCAGGTGCGGGTCACTTCGCAGACGCCCTGATTCGCAAACGATGGAGTATTCTCTCCGTGCGTCGCCTGATGACTAGCATCGGGCTGCTCGGACCGGGCCTCCTCATTCTCTTCTTTGCCGCGGTCAACAATATCGCTTTGGCTGTCTTGTAAGTGCCAGGGTCACATGATGCCTCCGTTAGAACATAGACGTGCTAAACTGCGTTTCACCGAGAACCGGTAAGTCCACTGATGCGTCCTCCCCTCCTACTTCTCTTCCTCCCGACAAATGTTCTTGCTATAGGCTATACTACTGTGAGTAGTGTAATATTATGCGAAATTTTTTTTAAAGTAGAAATATTTGCGCATCAATTGTTGTCTACAAATGCAAATGAGAGCGTTGTCCCGAACGCTACATAGGCGAGACTTAGAGGCACCTGATGGCACGTATTGGAGTGCATATCTGAGAGAAATCCTGTCTTACTGAAGTTTCGCAACAGATAAGAAGCTCCACATTTTCGCTCGTTCTCAAATCACACTTCTAGCTCCAACCATAGTAATGCCTTGCTTTCCTATAAGAACGGACAGACTTTGAGGAATGAGCGGTAATCATCAGTGCCTTTGTATACTTTCGTTTGTGAGGTTCATCGCTGGAATTCTAGCGCTAATGAACTACGGCCTTAGGAACCCGTGCACCAGCAGTGCATTGCACGTTGTCTGATTGTATTCAAACAATGTGTCTATTATCTTACTGTTCTCATTTTATCTACCGGTCGCTGTAGCTTCTACCCAGCGGAACTGTTCCTGTCACATCTTCTCTTGGAAATCCCTACTTTAATTGTGTAATAATACCTACTGTACGTAGTGATGCATTTCTAACTTGATGTAACATTATTATATGGAAAGTTTGCGTGTGTGGTCAGTAGAAAAATGCTTTTTAGAATATTGTGCTTCATAAAAGACTAGACCAAGACTGACTATAATTGGTTCTTTATTTTTCGCTCAGTGTTGGTATGTGATCTCATTGAAAAATTTTCATGAAAATGACTTGTCGGTAAACCCAAAGAGGTTCCTGAGGAAAGACATGGAACTGTTGTGAATACTGGAAATAGAAAAACTGCAAGAAGCGTACGAGTAGATGCCATGCAAACAGAGTGAGCAGTCTCTGTAGTCTTTCCTGCAGATGAGAAGTCAACTGATACACGTGGTGTGATTATGAAATCTGTTTGCTCCATGCAGTAATTTCGTTTCCCTTGTTGTTTTCAGTGTGATCTCTGTATCGATGGGACTGTCGGCCTGCAATTCTGCCGGCCATCTGAGCAATCACGTCGAAGTGGCTCCACATCACGCGGGGATCACCTTTGCAGTCAGCAATACACTCGTGAGTCCATAGTTGATCGTGTTCATGGCTCATTCCTTCTCTCCAACTTGCCATGTTATCCATCCATTCAAATCTCATGCCTTGCTTTCGCACACACCTCTCTCCCTCTACTGTAGCTAGGACCAAGTTGTCTTCTCTTCCAATGATCCTGCTTTCTCAATTTCCTTTTCTTCACCATCTCCATTTATTTGTCTTCCTCTCCTGTCAGCTCACTCTCAGAACTCTTCTCCACATCTTCTAGCAGACGGTCTGAATTAAATTTTCCTTTTAAAACCGTGAGGCAGAGCATCGCCCTAGCCCTCGTATAGTCTCTGAAGTACAATTGTCAATTTCCCCCCTTCTCTTGTCCGTTGCTAGGCAACCATTCCGGGGATCCTGTGCGGCCCTCTCACAGCGGAACTGGTGGTCCAATCGGGCGGGCGTTGGTTCCCCGTGTTCATAATCGCCGGAGCGGTCAACTTGGTGGGGGCGGTCATCTACGCCAGCCAGAGCGCCGCCAGTCAGGTCCTCTAGCTCAGCCAATCAGAATGCGGTCCTCGTCGCTGATTGGCCGGAAGCATTTGACTGCCTGTCTTTCTCTCTATGGCCTGTGTCCGAATCGATGCCTCTAATGAAGCAAGAGTGGTTGGCGATAATATGATTTCCGGTGGTTAGGTCGAATTTCTTACTCCAGCCAAACTTGAAAAGTACCTACAATACAAAATCCGCGCATTGAGAAAATAATATATTGTGAAATGGCTGACCAGGGAGGCTTTTCGCCACGAGTGATTTAATTGTCTGAGGAGATGGAGATACAAGGCCACCGCCACGGGATCCTCCGTCAGCACCGACAAAGACTGGGGCCCCGCCCCAAACGCGCGCAGTCGCGGACCTAGGTGATCAGGACACACCAGTGCTCCAGGGTCTGTTCATCCTCTCCACAGTGGGGACAATGTGTCCGGATCCAAATGGGCTCGATACGTCGCTAGCAGCCGGGACAGGGTCATGTGACCCATCCTTTCGGAGCAGATCAATTAGAGACCACGCCGACCCTCGGCCACCAGGGAATCCACCGCCCATCCCAGTGCTGTCACCTATGTCTCGAAAGACGAGGTGAACTCAGCACCCCTCTGCTGTTGGATTGCCAATACTGTCGGGTCCACGTGTGGTCCACTAGTAATGACCGCAGCACCATCCCCAGTCGACCCATCTGTATAGATGACGAGTTCAAACTGTCCCGGTTAGTGGATGGCTCTCAACGACAGGTGTACGCTTCAACTTTGGTTCATCCACTTCCATGGGACAGAAGTGACAGGGGGAGACTCAAGGCGTCGCTGGTTGTTGTCATCTCACAGAGGCTACTGCGAGAACGTAGCGATGGGGAGGAGAGAAAAGAAAAAAGAATAACCGTAGGGTGTCCCAGGGAATGCGGCACTTTGCATGCTGGAGATCGGGGTGCTGACGCCGCCCCCCCCCCGACCGCGAATAATAAGAAGGCGAGTATGAAATAAATCACTAGTGGCGAAAGGTTTTCTCCTTAGTCAGGAGTGTTCATATGTGCTTCTGCTTTTTGCAATTTTACCTGTTTTTGAGCAACTTAGAAAAATAGGAGTAGCATCTTCATTCACACCATGTTTAGCTATACTACAAGCACCGTCTAGCAGTAACCGCTTTTTCCTATTGGGTATTTTATAATTGTAATATCCAGAGAATATGTGGAAAATGTTCCTTATCAAGATGCAGTGTAGAAAACGAACAGCTAATTGAAATTGAAATGAAGCAGGAAAATTGCAGAAAGTTTTAGCTAATTTCGTTTCGAAGTGTCGTTACATTCAACGGATGTTTCGTTGCAAATTTGATTTGGGATATTTTTTTCTGGTTCGGACCTCGCAGTCAATTTCCTCCGTGATTTCTTTATCCCTCGCCAACGATGCTGATTCGTGTTCTCATCCATCACCGTCTCTTTCTATTGATCGCCTGGTGATGTCATCATGTACCAATCGATAATAATTATTGCATATGACATTGATTGTGAAACTAATCAAAAGTACGCGCGGAATGATTTGCATCTAGAAGTTTGTACAATTTGCGCGTATAATTTGAAATTCTCACGACGGTGGATGTCTGTAGTATGGAAATGTAATCTCCGGATCACAGTGTTTCCCCGTGTATCTTATTTCTCACCTAAAACGAAAGTGGATAGGTGTTTCTTTTTTATTTGGCACTGTAAAACCATAGTTACCAGAGGCGTGCCTTTTAAGCTTAGACACGACACACAATATGTCCCTATACTTTGCCTCGCAGAAAATCAGAGAATTTCTATTCGTATCGTCCAGTCAGTCGGAAATTGTCCGTAGGTGTGTCAAACCCTGAGGTTGCATTTTCGAATTTGATTTTGTCAAGAACGTTCCGTGTTCCCCTATAAGTGTGTATTTCTAGGAGCCTTTTATCGATTACTCTCTCGCTGTATAAAGTGTGCTACTTGATAATGTTTCCTGTACAGCTCCCACGAGTACAATTATCTTCGTCTCGCGAGAGAGAGAGAGAGAACAATTGGGATTGGGTTGATTGGTTACCTCGCTGTGTATGTACATATTATTTTGTTGCCATTTTCTAATAAATGGGTATTGTGATATTCTAACACTTGTTGGCATTCGACTAGTTGCGTTGTATAGGGTAACATCCTATAACTCGAGGATGTCATCCGTTGTTTTCGCTTATCAAATTGTCCAATAGAAATTTGAATATTTCTTTAAAAATGTGGGAAATCTGATGTTTTTTATACGAAAGACGCTTATTATTACTTGCCGGACGTTTTTTTTGGTAATTTATACTCCGTTCCTCCATTTACCATTCAGATAAATGGTTCAGCTGGGTAAACGTGATGTCATTATCGATTTTTGTTTGATGAGTATCAATCATTCTAATATTGGATATAAAAGAGGAATGGA
>JAUYWV010140046.1:0-10623 GCA_032274565.1 Nematoplana nigrocapitula | reverse complement strand
AGACCCCACCTGCCGTAAGATCTGGCACCTCCTGATCGAGCTGGGAAGGTCCCACCGCGTGGACCTGCAGTGGATACAGGGCCACTGCGCACATGCCACCCCACTATCCTGGCTGCCTACAGGCACCGGATTGGCCTCGTCGACACCCCCATCTGCCCCTAGGCCCCGGAGGACCTCTCCCACCTTCTACTTACTTGTCCCTCTCACTCTGTCCTTCGTCTTTCAGTCTTTGGTGACAACACCTCCCTCGCCGTCCTTGCTGACGGGAAGCGAGCGCTGTCGTTCCTCAATCGGATAGGGGCGCTGACGCGCCCGGCAGACCGGGAATAAGACAGACAGACCCAGGAATCAAGGAGCTTGCTTAATAATATCGATTCTTTAAAGAAGAATGATGACCATAAGAGTCTTATTCATTCAGCCCTATTGGTCCTGAAATATCGTGCTTTTTCTGTATTTTGTCGAGTGTAGCTTGTTCTCAAACTCTGAATTACTGTATGTTATCCTATCATTTCCCTGGTGCAACTCTTTGTCTAACAAAATATCTCGCGATGGAAATTATCCAATGTTTCCATAACTGCTTTGTTTCTATTTCTCCTCAAACTTCGCCGTTTTATTTTATCATTATGGAATCAATGTCATTTCTTGTTCGTCGTGAAGATCACTGGTCTTCCCAGTCTATTCAATTAACACAACAACGATTTCCTTTCGAACGCGAATGAATTTACATCTTTGAAATACTCAACGTGCGGCGAACATCAAATTAACCCATAAAACTGATAACAGTAATGATTTAACTTTTATCGGCGTAAACATTCTTCGGAAAATGACAAAGTTCTCGTCGTTTAGTAATCCATTACGACACGATTTATTATATATTTTTAGAGCCTTATCTGAAATGTGGGAAAACTGTTCCCTGTGTAAAATATATACGGAAGAATTTCGGATTGGTTTGTATTTATTCTTCTAGGCACATACTTCAAAGCATTAATGCAACTTTCTTGGCGCTAGCAATTAAAAACAAAAACAAAGGAAAATTTATGCAAAAACAAGAAACGCTATAATTAACGTTTTTTAATTTAAAATTGCGCAGTTATGAACGATCTAGTACGTTTTACGTCTCTACTCATAAAAACAAGTCTGTCGAATTTCTTTCAGGACTAAACGTATAATCTGGTGTATTTTTCTCGCTCTCTTCTAGGTATGACTTCAAAGAACCCTTCATTCCCCAGGTAGGCCTGGTATATGTACGCGGTTGCGAAATTGAAGGCTTGCTAGACAACGAGGGCAAGGTGATTGCCGAAGAGGAGCGCCAAACCGCCTTGTCCAGTCTCCAGGTGGGCTTTGGACAGATTGACATTTATTATGTATTTATATTTGTACTAACTTTCAAAATTGAGATACTCTAGTTAGTGTTACTATAGGCGAGCGCATTTAGCTGACAACAAAGTAAGTTTCAATGACCTGATTCATGATTGGATTTTCTTTAAATTAGGAAATAGCTCTCAAAAAGCGTCATTTATTCAGTTTAGATCATGCTAAATCAGTGAGACGTACAGTAATTTGCCAGAGAGAAAGTTATGTGTAGGTAAGAATAGCTAAGATTTATCCACTTGGGAAGTGTGTAAAATTATATTCTGGCATGTGTGTTTTGTATTCCATCCAAATATAATGAATATTCCCAACATATACTGTATATTTCGTAAATGTTGTTTGTTTTAGTTTTGTCGTTTGTTTTTAGTAATTAATTATCATAGAGAGCAGTATGAAACCTTATACGTCGTAAAAAGTAATAGTGACATCAAAAACAATTCTGCAGAGACCTTTGAGAACACATAAATGACATTATTTGCCTGAAAGGTGCAGTATGAATTACTCTTCCTTATGCCTTGCCTGCATGTAACCGAGCGACCTAACTCCATAGACATCGGATAAGCTCGCTGGTTATATAGAGGCTGGCCATTGGCTCGAGCTATACATTAGGCGTGTATAGGTACAAATAGGAGACGCGAGATGTGAGGATAAGGATTTAGCGATCGGCGTTTTAGGCTGCATTAGATGGGGATATGTTAGATTGCGAATCGTACTTTTTTGCGCGGGGGGCGCCTATCTGAAGATCCTAGAATCATTCATTGTCGAGTTTAACGATAAATGTGATTAAATTCATAAATTGAGCGGCCAAACTTTCTGCTTTTAAACAAAAGAAATAAAACATGCTGATAAATAGGAAGGGATTCCGCGCCAATTAATTCCGGTATATTCACCTCTGTGTAACTTCTTCACATTGCAGATAAATAAATAATTGAAAGACTTCTATAGTAATCTGTGGAGAGTTCCGAATGCATTTTACACCGCATAGTGTTTCTGTGGTTCCTTAAAATTTGACAGGCTTATTGCACCATATCTTCTTCTAGTATTTGTATTTTAAAAATACAAAAGGAAACTTGCAATTTTAATCTATCTTTAAATAGGTGTAACTAATATACTATACATTATATTAGTTACATCAAATAACCTATTACGTAAAATTCTTAAAGTTATTTGTAATTAATTATTTGTGAATCGTTAAATGCAGCACAATAGCGTACCATCATCCACAGGTCATCTAACTGCATCAATTGTGACCAATGGCGGTCGTATTAATAGCCTCTCTAGATGTAAGGATGCAGGAAAACAAATCCGATCTCTATGCTTAACTCGCCAATAGTTTAGCATATACTGTACTACTCAGGCCGGTGAGTCGTCTGTCTATTCGGGTCGCCGTATGTGAGCGTTTTGTTTAGGACCTGTATAGTAGCACACTCTATTTTTTGTCTTTTGCGTTGATAGGGTCACAATCGTACGTGGCGGGTCAAGTTGGATCCGTGCCAGTACCAGATTGACATGGAGCGAACCACGGCCGCGGTGAAACAGTCGGAAACAAAACCAGATTCAAAAGTGAACACCGAAGATGCCTACGATACGTTCAATATCTTCCTCCGACGCAAGCCTAAAGAGAACAATTTCAAGGCTGTTCTAGAGACAATCAGGTAATGTTGCCAGGTGTTCGGACAGCGAACAAAAATACATATATACACTATTTGTGCTACTGTTCATCATTTTAATCAATTTGTTCTCCGAGAAATTTGATTTATTGACCTGCATAAGTATGTAATAAATTTCGCGAAGATGTTTGGATGGTTATTTCCTGTGATTTCTTATATCCAAACAACAATATGAATTGCTCTGTTCTTTCTTTTGACATCTGCGTTGGAGGTTAATTTTATTAATAGGCGATAAAAAGTAATTTAATTTCTTGGTTGTTTCGATTCAACGTTGGAAAACCAATGAAAATTGATAGAGAGTCTACGTTTCTGGATAACCTGGAAAAGTCAGGGGATTTTGTAAATGATAGAGATATGTTGAGAGAAAAATGAAAAGGCGAAGGAAGGGGTGAGGGGATTGCCAGAAAGATTGGAGTGCCTGGGGCCACTGTAAGTTAGTAGTAAGAGTTGAGTAGCCTCTGGGCCACGTAAAAATAGCATCAGATGAGAGTCATCGCCTGACGTCGTAGGTAAGTAGGTCAAGCAATGTCTCTTGGACTAAAGAGTCTGTGAAAACATTTTGAGAGTGTGCAACAATACGTCCTAGATGACTTTCAGAAAGTGTCACACAGTAACCGTTGACGATTCTCACACGTTCATAATATTTTTTGGAACGCAGAGATTTGATGAACACCCGATGTGTGGTACCCGAGTGGTTGCACGATCTTTTGCTGGGCTACGAGGATCCGGCCTCGGCGCACTACTCCAAACGCCCGGATACCTATCAGCGTCGACAGGACTGGCGGGACTCCTTTCTCAACAGTGAACACCTCGTCGACAGCTTTCCCCAGTACCAGGTGCGCTTCGTGAATGCCAAGCAGAGGAGACAGGGACAAGCTGAAGAAGGTGAGTGGGTTTGGCACTGTTGTCTGACAGAGATAGCATCGCTTCGTGTGTAGTTTAGCAGTTTTTTAGATCTACTCGCGTTGTTATTGTAATTCCCGGTCGTGGGGACGCGTCGGTGCTCCGACCTCTTGGAGAAAACTGAGGGAAGAAATTGAAGGAGAGAAAGAGAGTAGATTAGAAAGAGATAATATACAGAGAGGAGAGAGATAGAGAAACCGTTGCCACAGAGGCGACTGCGGTCTCCGTACGATTATTATGCAGAAATGAAATGCGCTGGACAGTCGATAAGCACATTGCTTTACTGCGTTGTGATGGCAATACTGCATCAGGACTTTTGGAAAGGTACAGTCCCAATATTCCAGCGACCCTGACTAGAAAAGCTAGGTTTTTGGCGGCTTGTCGCTTGAAGAAATAAGAAGGTGTGAGACATGGAGAAGCGACGGCGGGAGAAGAGAGCGGGTGGCACGGGAATTTCAGGGCAAATATATAGGAAGAAATTTTTTATTGAAGAGAGCACACTTTGGGAATTACCCAGACACCGCGTGAACGATACCAAATGAACAATGCTTGGTGCATCAGAAGAAGAAGAAACATGTTTTTACAGTTTTATTCTCAGTTGATCCACGTTTACTTCGAAGATCTTCGGAAACAGCTTCAGCTCATGACTCCAGGTGCGGATGTCATTGAGAGAGCGAACTCCCCACGGAGATGGTTACTGTCAGTAAGTAGTAAAGTAGTTGGTGTTACTAACTGAAGTTGACGAAATACGAGGAAGTGGGTTACCAAAGCGCGGTTTGAGAAGTAAGTCATCGTCATTGGCGGGTGGATTTATTCGATTTCGGTCATGTGAGATCAATCTCCAGTTTCCTGTTTCTTAGTTTTTAGACGCGAACCGGTTTCCCTTTTCCAAGTGCTTACTTTAAGTTAGACCCCACCACCATTACCTTGCCTAGTCTTAAAAGGGCAAACCGGTTCGTGGTACTCGTAACATAAAACACCTCGAAAAGATCTGTTAAGCATTTCAAGCAGTTTGCGACCAGATGCCAATACGTGGAACATATGAGCATTTTGTTTGAAAATCGTTTGAATAACGTGCCTGTGACCATAGCTACACTCTGGAATTTTTCCTCCTTCCTATAGTTTTTTTAGATGTGTCCTTGCATCTCTATAAAAATGTCTGTTTGTATGTCCGTTACTCTTATGTTCTTAGTGGGTTTTAGTTTGACTCTAGTTGTGCCAATCAGAGTCAAGTGAGGAGAGGCAGCACACCGATAATGCTGTACGGCTAGCTAGCTGACTATAGCAGGTTGGCTGGCGTCGAGCAGATACTTTGGTATTTCTTGATGCGTCCTCGTGTGGTTTGGGCACTGTGGTATCGATAGCCTAAGCGATCTGTGCCTGGGAACTCTTGCAGAGGCAGGCAACAGCAGCGCCTTGCCGCCACCGTACCGACTCACCTTCCCCACGCTGGACTCGGATCGGTCTCTCCTCGAACCCGAGCAGAGCGGGGAGGCCGATCGTCCCTGTCTGCACGCCGAATCCTATGCTCCCCCGCCGCGGCCCGCCCTCATCCAGACTCGGCGGGACACTCGCAAGGGGAACACAGTCCGCTTCACCGCCACCCAGGTGGAGGCGGTTCGGGCCGGAATGCAACCCGGTCTAACTCTGGTGGTCGGCCCACCCGGCACCGGGAAGACGGATGTCGCGGTCCAGATCATGCACAACATCTACCACAACTATCCCAATCAAAGGTGGGTAGCCAGCTATAGATTGACAGCCAAGCAGGCGGATTCACGAACTATTCTGGGGTCTCCGTGCAGCCGTCTTCTCGTAGCGGGGGTATTTTGCTGCAGTCCCTGATACCTCCTATGGTTTCTCTCTTTTCCCCTCTATTCCATCTCTGTCTTCTCCCTTTCCTATCCCTCTTCTCTTTCTTTTATTTTTTCTCTTGCTTTCATTATTGTATTTTTATCATTTTCTCCCTCTCTTTCCTCCGGGAGATCATGGCGCCGACACATCCACTCGACCGGGAATTACAACCTGAAGAACAACTATCGTTGGGATTCAACATCATTTTCACTTAAATTAAACTAAACTAATATTAAAATTAAAAGAAAACGTTCACATCATCGCAGCGGTTATCCAGACTGGATTAGAACGGAGTTTAGAGAAGAATAATTTTCTTATACATAATATACTTCGGACGAGTCCCCACAGCGCTTCATTGAATGCTATCGAAGACTGTTAAAGTGAAATGAAGGCATGACTGTAGAAGGCACACCCAGTTGGAAATCTTACACAAACCGAGCAAAGTTTGCACTGTTTGTAAGAAATCATGACTCCTCAATGTCAAACGTCACCCCAAATATACTTAGGCATACTATACGTAAGCATTTTGACATGGTCCAAATTATGTTGACTAACTATCACTGTAGATGTGCGTACATTCTCTTCTGTTGCGTGTTTCATTTACAAGTGGGATTATCCGTATAGCGTTAGTAATCGCAGCATCTACAGAATTCAAATTTATTGATTTAGCTTTGAATCAATCAGGCTATACTGGAGAATTCAAACTCCTGAAGCATATTGATTTAGCATCGCAGAAAAAACATCGTTTTTTTGGGGTATTTTCTGCTGTGGGCCTCTCATTTAGAAATTTTTCATCCCGTGGCTATTTTTCCCATGTTACTCATTGGCGTAGCATTCTTTTGAGTCGTCAAGCATGCAAATCCGCCAAGAGAGTTGGGAGAAAAATACCGGTCAGACATACATACATACATACCCACATACATACATTTCTCTAATTATAGTTAGTAAGATAGTAGACCCTGACTGCTTCATTTTGCCCGAGAGATTTCAAACATTAAATAATGTAAGGTAGTCATCAATTCCTGCATAATCTGGCCCTCGTTTGATCTATGGTAGACCGCTGGTTGTGCTTCGACGTACAAGTGTTGGACATCTTTGAGAAGGTGCGAATAGCCTACCAAGCCTGTTCCACCTGTTCAGAAGGTATTGGTAACGTACAAATATCTGGTTTGGCCTAATAAGATTAAACCTGTGTAATTGGGTGGCATCAAACAGAGATTATTTGGGTTTTAAGTTATGTTTAGTTAAGAAACATTTATCGATCAAATGATAAACTAAGTAACAATAATGAACATAGAAATTGTTACCCTGGAGTTAAACCGACATAAAGTTGAAGTAAGTGTTCTGATATCTGGAGGAGTTACAAACAGTCAGTCTGTATTGTTGTGAACGAGGCAACTGCTCGGTGTAAGAAGGTTGTGCAAAATGTGAAGAGGACATTCATTCTAGTTGTTTCCACAGACGATCCGCAAAAAGCAAACGACGTCCATTTGCAGCACCCGCTGGACCCCATCCATTCCCAGTTTGACAGTTTGACCTCATCATCTATACTGATGAGTCTCTTTAAGGGTGGTGTGCGACGTGCTGGTAGCGCTGGGATCATGATTAGCGGATTGGGCAAAACGCTGACGGTGTTAGCATCTCGGCGATTGGGGTGTGCGGAGTCCACATTTTCCATTGGGACGGAGGTGACAACGCTGGGTTTAGTGCAAGGTCGTTTGACTGGTGACTGATCTTTGGTTTCATATCTGATTCGAGATTAGGTCACAATGCCGACTCTTGGAAACAACACGTTGGGTTCTAACCCCACTAATGGGTGCAGTCAGATCCCAACACCTTTACACAAATAGAGGGTAGAATCTGCAGTGTAGCTACACTGCCGAGATGTAAGCCTTACTCGCAGCCATGGAATTGGAAGGCCCCCGCGAATGATCTGTCATTGTCAGGCCACTTCCAACCAGAATGCGAGACTGTACACAAACTCTGGTCGACAATATAACGCATAAGAGATCATCGGGTGGGGGGTTACACATCCGCAGTTCGTGTGAGTCCCGAGTCACTGTGAACTCCAGGGGAATGAGCTAGCCGATGTGGCCCCAACGAAGCCCGAGAAATGGACCAAACTACCACCCCCCTCCTATATCAGCCAGTGCTAGGCCATCAAGCGTGCGACATCAAAAGACGTAAGAACTGCTGGGGTCATCATCACGAGTGGTCCCAAGATATCCAAGAGCCTGACAAGAACGATCGGACCAGTCATAGATCACGCGGGAGACCGGAGACCCTGTTCCGCATCGGGCGTCTCGACTCCCCCGACTGCCCGGGGGTTGCGTGATGCCGGAATCCTTGGGCCATCTGCTGCAGAGTGACCAACTGAGATCCAATATCTCTGTCCCGGGGTCGACCCATTGGTCACGGTGTAGTAACTACGAAGGATGACGCGCCTAACGCTCCAGCCTTTATCCGGCCTGTAGGCTGGACAGGCGTGTGCGGTGAAGAAGAAGTCGGCTTGTCTTTGAGGCAGGGTATGGGGCTGGTTTATAGTGTTCCAGTGTGGGTTCCCGGTCATTGCGGTATTCGCGGATCCTAGGAGTCCCGGTGTACTTTAGAACTACAAAGCCCCCGATTTACAGAGCAGCCAGGAACCCTTGCTTTGTGTTAACCGCCACGCCTTTTTTCGTCATGATAAGCGGGGCCGCGCTTTATCCGTACTGAGGGAAGACCACGTGTCAGTGGCCTGGCCCCTACGGAAGCGTCGGCTCCTCAGACAGACAGACAGACAACAACAACAGCAATTTCGCCAACAACCATTTTTATTCTTACTAGATTGGGTGGGTTAAAACAGGTCACGCATACAGCATGCTCTGAGAGAATAACAAACATCTAACATAAACCATCGATTTGCTTTGTTGTGAGGGAACAATTATGTCTGTCTGTCTGTGTGTGTATTCGGTGTATATGATGAAGAAGGAGTAGTTGAAGTTGTAGACAGATGTCCATGCGAAGGGGACAATGCGTCTCAGCAAAGCATAATGCACATCGTTCGCATGATTCTTTTCTCTTCTTCGGTTTGCTTTGCCTGTCAACCAT
The DNA here is from genome assembly GCA_032274565.1 of Nematoplana nigrocapitula. Classification (NCBI taxonomy): domain Eukaryota; kingdom Metazoa; phylum Platyhelminthes; order Proseriata; family Nematoplanidae; genus Nematoplana; species Nematoplana nigrocapitula. Next base: position 1,738 of record JAUYWV010140046.1, on the reverse strand, counting down.
GCACTAGGATCTGGGAGTGTGCAGAGCGAAGGGATGCTTGAGTCTGTAGATCATCTGAAATGAAGAGAGATAGATAGAACACAATAAACAGAGACTGCACCTGTCAGATATTTGCAAATAGAAAACATGTTAATAATTCTAGTATGAGCTTATTCGGTGTTTACAGGAAACTTTAAAAAATTATATAATTATTATCAATACTACTAACAAAAGTTAAAAGTAGTATATTTTATTTATAAAATTAAAGAAATGATTTCAAAGACTGAACATTTTAAGCTGATGACAACAATTACATTTCAGCATAAATAGTAAATTTTAAATGCGAAGATGTAACTTGTAATAGACAAAACGTAACCTGTCATAAAGACACTAATTTTAAATTCCTAAATATTGTACATGCGTATTGTTTAAAAAAAGTTTCGCCTCCCGTAGTTGAACGTACCCTCGCGTCATTTCCCGGTAACTCCCGGGCTGCAGCCAGCTCGTACTGGTTCACGTGATGACTGTTCACGTTGTTACGCACATAGGCCGTATTGTGGACGGGGGCTATGTGATCGACAGGTTTGAGATAGAGATTTTTCTGGAAAAAATAAGAAACGCAGGGAGGAGGTATATGAAGTCTATACGGTCTACAAACAATATCCACATATAATATGGGAGAATAGTAAACAGAGTCTCGAACTCGAATTGGAAGTTGAAAGTGGAGTACGAACGCAAGATTGGACAGAAACTAAAAGCGCTACTTTAAACAAATGATTCTTAAATAAAATAAATTATTTGAACGAAAAGGCTTCGGAGTAAGGGTATAGATGAGAAAACGAAAATATGACTAAAACGATGATGGACGAACGAATTTTGGAAACACAAACAGAGGTCAACAAATACAGATGGCAAACGAGAGGAAAGAGACTATAATGGACGAATGGAGACTAACTATGGACACGGTCTCAAGTTGAAGTTCTAGTTAACAACATGCTGCAACTGACAGCTGTCGCTTAGCAACGAAATATATTTTAAGTTTGAACTCAGTCAATCGTTGGCAAATGACAAGCTATAGATTTTAAATAAAACACTGCTTCAAAAACAAAAATCATTCATGCAGTATGCATATATAGGCATTGTACCTACGACTAAGAATAAATTCATGCATTGTATATATACTACAAATAAATGCGTGATATTGAAAAGCGAGAAGCAACGCAATAGAAGACAAATATGTACTGCATATAATTGTCACATACAATAAGCACATGTTCATGCACTGTCACAACAGCATAGTACATACGAGAAACATAACAAGCACAACGAAACACAATAAAAGTGAAGCGTTTTCAAACATGCCAACTACACGAATGTACATACTACCTGTGTTAATGTGGGTATAGCAGAGAGCTATCTGGGAGAACGATGCTAAAAATGAGAATAATATGAAACAAAATAAGGTGTGTGTGTGGCGGGGGGGGGGGTCTTTAACTGCGCACGTGGAATGCACCATTTGGCAAGAAATTTAAATTATTTTTTCATACAGTATGCTATACTTTATCTTGGGTTTCATAGCATTCGATACGCCTTCAAACGTAGATATTAATTTCTGACTGCTAATAATAGCCTTAGTTAGGTTGGCATTGGTTTAACTTATTTGTTGAAGTTGTATAGCGGCCCTGACAAACATTCCGCCTTCCAGATTGAAATATCTTGGAACCATTTGTGTTGTTGCTCTTCGTGTTCTCCTTCTTCT
>JAUYWV010140035.1:0-10623 GCA_032274565.1 Nematoplana nigrocapitula | reverse complement strand
GGTACAAATGTTTGGCCATCTATACTGTAGTCAACTTTTGTAAACATTTTGCCAAGACTTGCCGGGGGGGGGGGGGTGGCCTCGGGAGGTACAAATCATTACTACTCAGAGGTTCTTCCATATCAGTGATACATATTCCTGTGGTGTTCTTCTTTCTGATAGTTTTCATTGCGAACATCTTTTTTGTTTATTAATAATCTACTAGTGAGTCTTGGGGGTCCTTCTTTTGAAGACAATAAATCGATTTAATCTGCAAACCGTATTTGTAATCACCTTCCTTCTAGTTGTAACACTTCCAAGTCTACAAAGAGCTTCTGTTACTTGCTGTCAGGCAACCTGTTAAAGAGTATTTGCGAAAGGAGGCATCCTTGTCGGACTCCAACTGTGGCTGTGAACCAAGCACTATACTCGTCTCCTGTCTCCTATTGGCCTTCTGGTAATGATGTCTAACTTTGAAACTTTTTGTCATTAAAACTGCTTCTGATAATCGTTATATACTCGTGTATAGGATAGTTAAAACCAAAGATCGCTGTCCTCAATCGTTTAATTTTGGTCAAATATTATTAATGTCTTGCATAGTATGCGCAAAAGGAAGAACCGTTTTTGCTACGTACTGTAAGTATTGAGAGAGAGGAAGTATAAATTAGATCTGGAGCTAATACATCAGGCTATATGCACTAACCGTATGACTTCATCGATATACATTGGTGAAAAGTTAGCTTTGAGTGTGGTAATATTATTTTTCAAGTGCTGACTATTATTGTTTGTATTTTTCACGTTCATTTAAATTTTTGTGACGAAGGTGTATGGTTGTCGATGCGATTCTGACTTTTCAAACAACGGTTCTGTGGGATCGTAACAGTAACCGGTGACGGTGTCGACTTTCCGTAAACGTTCGGTATACGGTTAGTCTGTCAATATACGGTTGGTGCGTATAATGCATTAGTTCCGTAGATCCTATTCATTGAGCAAACTTTCACCATAAATGAAACCAAAACTGACTTGTATTCGTATTATGTAAAAAAGCTCCATTATTGTGTGTTGTGTCGCGTCTAATCTGTCGTTGAACTTGCGTTTAGGACAATGGTACCTGTGGGGGTTGACGACGTATCTCCGGTTGTGCTGCCCATGTTCCACCTGTACGGCCTTCTAGTAACAGATCAGTGCCTTCTAATGGGTAGTAAAATTATTTTGTTTGAAACATTCGATGATGAAGCATTTCTCAAAGCCGTAGAAGATCATAAGGTCAGCCTGCCTCCTATTCTGTCTTTCATATCCATATACAGTATATTTATTGTATGCGTAATCATGTTCATTCCAGATTTCTGTGGGTCATTTGGTTCCACCTATTCTACTAAGATTGTCAAACCATCCACGCGCTAATTGCTATGACACAAAAAGCATTAGAAGAATTGTAACGGCAGCTGCTCCTTTGTTGCCAGAAATTCGGAAGAGGTTCATTACCACATTTTCAGATTCCAATAATCCAATCGATGTATTTCAAGGTGAGGAATAGGGTGCATGATAATGTAATATACTGTAAATAGATCTAATTACATATTGTAATTGTAACATATACAGTAGGTCATTAGCTGTAATTAAAATAGTTTGAATCCACTACAGTTGCTGTATATTCTGAAAACTGTGATCTTGTAAACACATGCGAACTGTGACGGTCTTGGATCTACAGTATATATACAAACGAAAATTAAATATTAAACTTTACTGAATTTAGTTAACATAATTTTCTAATGGTTGCATATACAGCACTTGCCATCAAAATACAGTGTATTGAACACGTCAGCTAGCTTGGTATGTTACCAAATAAATAACACTTGCAATAAATGTTCAAATCGAATGCTGTCACCATTTTCATGGAAGAATTACAGATGAAATATCAATAAGAAGTATAAAATGACGTATAGATTTAGTAGTCTTAAAAGAATGTCTAAAAGACCCGAAAAGCGGAACCTGTGACTCCTAAAACGTTTGTTTAATGACGGGCAGCGCGCTGCGCTTGTGTTTGATTAGCGCTGGCTTGAGACATTAGTGCAGCCTTTGTTCGATGACGGGCATTGCGCTATGCGAGTCTTTCTAAGTCGCATTCGTGGGATGTTGATGCGCAATTGCTTTTAAGACGAGCAGTGCATTGTGTCGTTTCCTCGTGTCGCTGCACTCTCATTCTCTTGACAGCTCGTGACTGAGAGCCATTAGTTGAATTTATTTTCTTTGGCATTTTGTTTCGAATTACAATTTCTATATCAACTTTATAATGTCAATGTAATTCAATTGCCAATTCTGTTTGAATAATCATTAGTTAACAAATTAATCAATAATTTTAAAATGATTGATTCTTTATTGTTATTCGATTGTCTTATGATTAAGTTATGTACAAATGTGGTAAATTGTATTCGAATCACTAATGAAAATTTGCATATTTTGCGTATAATGTGTTACAACAAATCGATCAATAAATCAATAATATGAAATCCAATATGGCTGTGGTCAGTGATGATTTCACTGCGATGTAAGGTGTTCTTTAGTTCCACAAAATGTATTAAGATCGCATATCAAGAACAGGTATGAAAGTGACGTATAGTTTTTGTAGTCCTAAGAGGGCCTAAAAAGGACCCTTAAAACGAAACCTGCGGCACTATACTGTACGTATGTGAATTAAAGAAACACACAGTGAATGCCTGCTCCTCAATTCATAGTGTGGGTAACAAGATTTCAGCTTTCTCCGACTGATGGTCTAGGAGGAGATAGGTAACACACAGACAGGCAGGCAGGCAGACAGACAGACAGACATACACTTCATTTGGGAAGCTCTCCGTGTTATCACATTCCTAGGATAATATTATTTTAATTTTAATTTGATTTTTATAATATCCTTTTAAATAGATTTGAAACTTTTCCATGGATCTTAAGGTAACAGCCTATCTTATTCTAAAATCTTTATTTTACTCATCAAAGGAAACATATCTGAGAATATATTCTTTAGAAATAATTGTTCGTTTCATACTATCCGTTTCGCGTGCAAAGCGCGCTACCCTCCATCCCCCCACGTAGGACTGTCACCTCAAGGCGCTAAAACTTTCCAAGTGTATTAGACAAAAGTACACAGTATACACAATCAAACAGCTAAACTAAATAGTGTGATAAACACGTACGAGATTAGATGACGAATTGAATTTGCCTCTACAATATATTTCCCTACAAAGAAGAGAGAGAGCATGTAAGAGATGTAGGAAAACAAAACTTCAATTACAATGGTTTTGTGCGCATTAAATCGTAACATTCAGTCAAGCTTTCCTTCCGTTCCTCTCGTACTTGCACCTGCATACATTTTCTAATACTTTTCATGTATGTTAGACGAGGTCGTCCTCTTCCTCTTTTCCCATCAATCATGCCTGTTGTTGTAATTTCTTCTAGTTCCTCTTTCCTCATAACATGACCCAGTAATTCGAGTTTTCTTTTTCTTATCAATTTGATCAACTTAATTTCTTCTCCTTCTCTTAGAACTTCTTCATTTAAAATGTGGTCCATTCAGGATTTTCTGAGCATTCTTCGCAGAACCACATTTCAATGGCTTCAAGCCGGCTTTCCATCTGTGATGATATCGTCCAACTTTCAATTCTATAAGTTAGAATGGAGTAGACATAACAGCGTAGAATTCTTTTATTGTTATAATTTGTGCATAATTCCATGGTTTTACTATACAACGCATAGTCAGTGGTTTGCTTTGGCCTACTGACTAGTGTTTTTAAGGAGACATTATTTCCGTACTTGGTGGCAAGAGAACTTCCACATAAAAATATATTTGCCCTTGCTTTAGAGATCCCAAGTTTCCCTTTCTTGTGGAAGCCATTGATGACTATAGGATTGCCTTTTGTAGGTTTTGCTTTTGCCATCTTATACATTTATTGTTTTGGATCCCGAAACTATCTCACTAGCAATTTGACCAGTTTAAATGAGATAGTTGAAAAATCTAGTAGTTGTTAAAGACAAATAAAGTGTTTGTTTTGCAAACATTGATGTCTTCATTTTCCATTGTATTTTTCTTGTTCATTTTCATCAGCTTACGGTCTTACGGAAGTATCGGTTACTCATTTTAATCTGCCAAAATCTGAGCGACCTTCTGGAAAGACAGGAACCATTGGAGTTTTAGGACCAAATATCAAGTGCAAGGTAAAAATGATAATACTGTCATCAATTTGATAACCACTTATTAGACTACTTATTTATATAGGGTCGTTTTATATTGTTTTGGTTAGCTTTTCTAATGGAATCATGATTTAAAGATTTAAAAAAATATTTCCATTGGAACACAGTTCAACTGATAATACCTCAAAGAAAAAGAGAGAATAAAAAAATTGCTGAAACCACAAAGAACAGGAAATAGTAACAGAAAAAGAATATAAGATTATTGATGTGGCGCACGCAAAGTGGGGTCGAAGGGGTCACGTGCTCCCCCCCCTTTGGCGGACTGACGCCCCTCTGTGTAGGAAAATGACGCCTTCCTGACATATTATTGACGCCTCTGTCGGTTTAGTAAATTTAAACAGCGAGATAAACATTTACTTTTACAAGAAATATGAATTTGTAATATCGGTGTTTTAATGTGCTATTTATTGATACTTTAACTTAAGTTTCGATTTGAATAATGTGAAATCATGAAGCATGCCTGTGCACTTAGACTGCGACTGTGATTATAATTAAAACAACACCATTCCCTTTCACTCACAAAAAGTAGATAGACCCACTGATGCCGATCGAAAAGTGTGACCCCCCCCCAAAGACTTTAAATAAATTTATATCTAGACGTCGCACTGCGGGGAATTCCCCGTTGTTTCGTTTTTTTGGGTGGTAGAAACAAAATGCCGAAATGTCTCTCTCACTTCTTTTGCCGCACCCCTACGGCTTAAAATATGCAAAACTTGGTCTATTTACCAGCGGAGAACTTCTTTATTGTTTAACCTATTCTGATATAAGTTACATATCATTGTAGCTCGAATTCAGGCGCAAATTTCTAGTTTTATTTTCATATCATGTACACATATCACCTACATTTTCCTGTCTGAAAATATGTCATTTATACTGTATTAGATCATTGATATCTATACTATAATCTATTTAAAGGGTGGAATGCGAAAACCAACTTAACTAAGTTAGTTAGGAGCTGGCAAAATAGCGTTTTTTTAATAACAATACATAATCATTTACATTATCGTCAAATAAAATTCTAAGGGCAAGGCCAATTAATGAACATAAAATTTTGTCTACATGCTTGTCATTGCCGTACAAAGATGCTAATATTTGCAGGTGTAAAAAATGTTTTGAAATTTTGCCAGGGCTCGAACCAACCTAACTCCGGCATGTAAATAGTATTCCCGCCGTCTCACCCACTACGCCACACAGACAGCTGGTGAAGCAGTGGTTAATAGACTATATATGCATAAGTAATATCAATTAGGGGGGAACTGCGAACTGGTATAAACCGGTCGTGTCACGCCGTCTTTGTGTCACAGCCAATCAAAGACTTATTTATAAATGACAGATTTTCAGACAGGCAAATGTAGGTGATATGTGTACATGATATGAAAAGTAAAACTGTAGAAATTTGCGCCTGAATTCGAGCTACAATAATATGTAACTTATATCAGAATAGGTTAAAAAATAAAAAAGTTCTCCGCTGGTAAATATACCAAGTTTTGCATATTTTTAAGCCGTGGTGTGCGGCAGAAGAAGTGGGTGTGACATTTTCTTACCACCCAGACATTCTGATTGGTTGATTTTACTGGAATTTCTTCATAACGCTTTCCTTACGTGTAACAGATTAGCAGTGTTCTGTCTACCTATATTGAAGTCTGTGGTACTAGAGGACTGCGAACGCGGCAAACTATAATAAGCGTTGAAAAACGCAATAACACTTGCCTGTATCTGAACTGAAGCAAATGAATGCGGCAAAATGTCATCCAATTGCGTAGAGTACTTTGTAAATTTGAGATCAGCACTTTTAGCGAAACTTACACATCTTCAACTTAACTAGTATTTGCTCAAAAACACTGCTTTATTGCTGCACTCTTGCTTTACAGTAGATGCAGATACGCTATCGTGGTTTTCAACGCTTTTATAGATTGCCCGTTAGCATTAAATCCCCGTTGGCACTCATGCGGTAATTTTCGGCCAATAGTGCGATAACCAACGAATTTGGCGCAAATTAGTCAAACTATCAGGGAATTTAGTGCAATTAACATCGATTTAGTAAAAGTACCACTGAATATTAGTGCGACTAACAACAGTCAATTTGTCGAAGAATATAACATTTAATGCTTTTATCAGCGAATTAGTCCAAGTATCATCGAATTAGTCCAAGTATCAGTGAATTTAGTGCGATTAACAGCGAATTAGTCGAGATACCATCTAATTTAGTGAAATTACCACCTAATTACATTTAGTCACCTGAGAATTATGCGAAAACTAGCGAATTTAAGTGTTGAGTGAGTTTTCTACTGGGTTACGTCAGCAAAAGTGTTGCCATATAGTTTGTTAGCAATATTTGATAGCAGAAACATCGCGTGACCGTAGTTGAGAAGATTTCAACTAGATTTTATATGGATTTGCCTCGCAGTTTGCCAAATATCAATTCCGTTCGTAGTTGAGTAAAAGAAAAAGGAAGGGTACCTACCAGCAGGTAGGAACATAGAGACCGGTAAAATTGAAGGAATCATATCCCATTTTATTGAGCTCTACATTTACGAGTGGAATAAACTTGACTCTACTAGTTTGACAGAGGAATGGGGGCCAGCGTACGCGGGATAAGGAGTACCAAGTACATACATTGACATAGAGATAGAGAGAGAGTAGATACTGGGACATCAACAACGGGGTATGTATGTATCTTTGTATACAGAAATCGAAATCAGAATCAGTAGTAGTTTGTCGTAGTAGTAGTAGTGGCAGTAGGACAACTTTATTTACAGAAAACAGAGAGAAATAGATAGAGAGGGCGAGACAGCAGCGACAAATGCTGTAGACGCCGGATTAGAAAAATGACAGGCGATATACACGAGGAGGAGAAGGTGGAGAGGAATTACTTCGACGAGGCAGGTCATTGCACCAGATTATATTAGAGATTCTGGATCATCCTCAACCAGACGAGGAATCAAATATTAGAGAGAAAGTTGGCTCTCGAGGCCTAGCCTACCCATCGCTTTGATCATTCGCACAAACAACGAATTCTCCACTGCTCTAGGTTGATCCAGGAAAGACCATCAATCGATCCCGCTAATTGAGGCATTTGGCTACCTTAATAGTAAAAGCTGTGCAACATGGGAGAAGTCGGCTGGCAGTGATGGGTTATGTTCCTCATATAATTGTAAACTTTTGCGGTGTTCTTTCTGACAAGGACTCGACGAGGATTGTGCCATTTCCCCTAGTTCTTCTGTTCGGACGACATCGTAATGTTGTGTTGGGCGGGTGTGTTCTGTGAGATCTTCAAAATCCAGGACTTCCAGAACGCCGCACCAACCCTGGTGTTATGTTCTCCAATGAAGTTTCAGGTAAATCCCCTTACTATTTAAAAGCCCTTATTAGACCGCATTCTATCGATTTGTCGATGAGGTGCTTTTTCTATATTTGGCAAGTCTTAATTCTGGAACGACCTCACTGCCGATGTTTATCTAACTCAATTTTGTGTTTTAGGCTAATGTTTCCGTTTTTTGGTTGACGTTGGCTATTATTATTATTAGATCCCTAGTAGACTACTTATAGTATTATACCTCGAATAACAAAGGGTAAACTAGGCCTCGACGAATGGACAGAGGAGAAAAGTGCCCCCCCCCCTGCATATCTATCTCTCGGGGCTGGGCTGGGCACACATGACGTAAACGGCCTGGCTAACATCTAATATCACACAGTTATCGATCACTTTGAGGGAGAAATAAATCATTATACGGTACATAGATAGATACACCTAATCGGGTCCGCTTCGAACACGCAAAGTAACAGCCAACGTGGGCTGAGGAGAAAACAAAAACTAACAAAAACAGAAAACAAGAAAACAGAACAAATCAGACAGATAGCGATTGGCGACTAATCATCCATCCCCGCGTAGAGAAAGCAAGTCGGTAGGTAGGGTAGAATCGTCTTTCACTGTGCCTGCTGCTTCTGCTGTCCGGCTCGCTTCTCCGCCGATAAATAATCAGAGTAGGAAAGACTGGAAAATGAATTGTTCCGGCTATAGAGAGTTCTGCCAGCGCACACAGCTAGAAGTGCCCGGGCTTGGAAACGGCGAACAGAACAGCGTGAACACCAAACACTCAAAACTCTGGACGATATGATACATCCTGTTGGTGATGTTATTGTTGTTGTAATTACAAACCGAGGGGAGGTGTCAGCGCTCCGACCTCCCGGAGGAGGGGGGAACGGAAGCGAAGAGAAGAGATAGAGGAAAGAGGAAAAGGAGAAACCGTAGGAGTTCCCAGAGAATGGAGCAGGACACCCCGCCACGAGAAGGCGGCTGCATGGGACCCTCGGATGGGGGCTGCACTCGGAACCAGAGTTGCTAGTGTTGGTGTTGTTGGAAAAAAAACAGGAGAGAAAAAAAGTAACCAAGCACACAAACAACAGAGATGGGAGAAACGAACCAAGTCAAACCAACCAAATCAATATCTGTTCGTTGATTGTGTCTGCGAATTCGACTGGCGAGATCATCATGGGGAGAGGGGGAGTGTGTTGGGTATTTCACTCACAGTGACGTCATCAGGCAGGTGCAATCGGGTCGGCAAGGTCAGGTGGACAAGAGGCCTGATGGAAACCGAGCAGAGAAGTGGGGCGGTAGAGTAGGGGAGGGAAATTTGTTTGGTTGTAGGTGTGTGTGTGTGTGCTTGTGTGGGTGGGTGTGGGTGTGGGTGTGGAGGGTACTCAGGAAAGGCAACAGCACGCTTGACAGCAGCCACTCGATCCCGTCTTGGCTTTCTTGTTTTGACCTAAGAGAGACAGACGGTGGAATGGGTACTTACAGAGAGCGATTGGCGACAAGATAGAATAGCACGTATAGAAGAACAATACATAAACAAGAAAATGTAACGATAAATTTCTCATCCAGGGGAAACAGTTGACATTTGAGGGGTTTTCCAACCCGTTTTTGACCAAGTGGCAGTCAATTTAGTCCACACTCCACTGCATTATTTTAAGTGCCAGACATTTAGGCCAAATATTATACTGTACCTAGTACTCGTGAATCCATTCCAAGTACTAGTCTATTTACTCCACATATCAGTTGATTTAGCCCTGGGACGTTATACTCAACTGAACTTAAGTTACGCATAAGTTAAAGTAGTTTAAGCTAAGGCGTATACTTATCGCTGCTTAACTTAATTCAAGTTTAAGTTAAATTCAAGTTAAGCGCTATACTCAACACATGCTTTACTTGAACTTAAAATCAAGCAAACTATAGAGTTGACTTAGACTGTTAGAGGTAACTTAATAACAAAAATATAACAAAAACAATAAATTTTAGTTTTGAAACTTAATGTTTACGTTAAATATGTTTTTATTCTGTTATGTATTGTGTTGGAAAATTCCTAAAACGTCCGGAAAATGTTCTAAAGTGAAAGCTACTTTCTGACGACAAAATGTCTTGCTCATTTCTATAACTTTTGAAATTCTTGTTTAAAAAGATATATTTTTATGTGTTTTTGTTTCCAAAACACGAAATGCGAATAGAAATATAAAATAATAAGAACTTCACCTTTACATTAATTTATTCCTCAATATATGTAAGCTATGGATATAGTTAACTAATTTTATACACTACAAAAAGTCATGAGAAGAGATATTTTCTAATTAAATAGAATTAAATAAAAATGCTTATGAAATAGCAATTCTACATTCCAAGCATTCTTAATCCATCCCCTCCGTTGATTTAGACTAGCATCTTATTTGTAGCTAGTTTTAAATTTTTCTCCATTGTAATTATTGTGTTACTGTTATAATATTGTCTTTCTATATTGTTAAGACGCAGAAATGCAGAACCAATCAGCAATATTATCGCATTGAAGTTCACGGCAATTCCACATTGACACACCTTTACGAACGCTTCTAAAAATAGCCATGTCATTTATTGAATCGGTCGTTGCGTCGTGCGACACGCACCAATCAGATAGCAGTAGGAGAAACGTGATGCGCCTGGCGTCAGAGAGGGGTGCAAATTTTGATAAATCTTAATTAATTCTGTTGGGGTTAATAAATATTTAGATTTAATTTAGCGAAAATATGTCAGAATATTATATAATCTAACGAACTACAGTTAATATTTTTTTATCCACAAATGTTAAAATTCATCTTTAATGAAAGTGTTCTGAATGTAATAGCCTAAAGGAACAGCAATCCCAGCGCCGAAGCGAGCGTCACTCATCGGGGCGTTTCAAGTAAGTCGAGATGAGTATATCGCCTTTGCTTGAAGGGCAAGTTAGTGAGATGTTGAGAATATCGTTATTTTACTTAAGTTAAGTTTGAAGTTTAGCAAAACGTTCAGTATACCGCCCCTGGTGACAGTGGATTTTCTAGTCATTTTGCTCTACGTAACAGTAAAATTAAGCTACGTTTCTGTTTTTCTAC
>JAUYWV010140034.1:12500-19227 GCA_032274565.1 Nematoplana nigrocapitula | reverse complement strand
GTTCCGGCCAATGAAAACCATGATAATAAATAGACTGAAAACGGTGAACTATTTATGGGATTAGAGTTCTACAGTTCAAACTCTACGTCTCTACAGTGCATACCGTGTCTGGAAAAAATCTAATCTGTAGATTAGACTTGTAGACTTCTACACTTTCAGGTCAGGTCAGGTCACTCCGATAGCCGTTTCATGGCCGTTGGGACACTTAGATGAGTTCACGATTTTCTTCCAACCCTCGCGGTCCATTGCTTCTTTAGAACTCTACAAATCTAGTTTAAGCGTGCATACGGCCCCAGAAGACAGATAAAGTGCAGAGGAATAAACTGGAAAGAGAAGAGAAAGAGGTTTGTAAGAGAGGATGGAGACAAAAAAGAGAGAATAGGAAAGGGGAGAGAGCAGACATGGTGCTCTCGCTTTAATTGCACCGACCTCTGAATACATCCATTCGGCTTGCAAAGCTAACCAGAATAATATGCTGTTTTATTGTGACACAATAAAATCCTCACTGGTGCTATCTACAGCATCTCAGTAAAGCTCTACTAGGCGGCGTAAATCATAATGAAAGTTTTGAATTTCTCCAGAACAGCAACGTGCCATAAAGACAGAAGTGACTCACCCACCACAGTTAAATACTGTCCTCTACGCCTAATGTAAGCCACATAGCTGCCAAAGTAGAGAGCATGAGACTGGTAAACATAAACACAACAAACTGATGCAAATGAGGACGTTAACTGGCAACTTCGCGTAGTTTCAAAGATCACACAGCAGAACAGATTCACATCTGATCCTTTTTTTCTGCAGAATAACATCCTTCTCCCAAATTGTTACACAGTCTAACTGCTACAAGTGCAGAGTACGCTACAGATCTAACCGGAAATCAACGGATCTGTCTGGTAATGCCAAAGAGATTTGCTGACAATATTTGCCAGTTTGTCGATCACCACAATCTTTTGGCGTATATGCAAATCGTTCAGCCGCTTTGTAAGAAGTGATGACTGGCATGGTCAGTGTACCACAAAAGAATGCGCTAACTACATCTTGACTTTTTTGTAAACAAACCACGTGGACGGAATGTTGATTAGCACAAAAATAACCTTCATGACCTCCAGGAAAGCCACAACAGATGCATTGAGAAATTATGAACGTGAAATAAGAGTTATTCGACGACAGATGAAAAGATAAATATATACAAGTTTGTACTAATAATGGAGTGATTAAACGATCAATTAAGTATATTAATATTAATCTATATACGTAGTTTCAAATTTCAAATTCAAATCTTCCCTTTTCACTACTGGAGAAGAATGTTAATTAGGCATCTATCTATATACCGTGTTCTTCTAAGACGTAAGTGACAATGGACTTCCACAAATCTCTATCCTTGCAGGTTTTCAACACATTTCGTACAGTCAAGTTTTTCTTCTGTTGACGTTCCTCTGGTACTATAGTACCTGCATCCATTTTCTAATACTTTCCATGTATGTTTGACGAGGTCGTCCTCTTCCTCTTTTCCCATCAATCATGCCTGTTAGTGTTGTTATAATTTCTTATAGCCCCTCTTTCCTCATAACATGGCCCAGGAATTCGAACTGCCTTTTTCTTATCAATTTGATCAACTTCCTTTCTTCTTCTGCTCTATGTAGGACTTCTTCATCTGAAATGTGGTCTACCCAGGATATTCTGAGCATTATTCGCCATAAACACATTTCAATAGCTACAAGCCGGCTTTCCATCTGTGTTTATATTGTCCAACATTCACTTCCATATGTTAGAGCTGATCCTTCTCTTGATTTCCGAGTCACATTTGCCATCTTCAGTGATCAAGCTTCTTAGGTAGTTAAAAATGTCACTTGTTTAATGTTGACTTCGTTGCTTCTCGCCATTTATTGTATTTTTGCAATTGATAGTAAGGCCCTTCCTCTTACTCTCTTCCATTACTTTGTCTAGAAGGCGCTGTAGCTTTTCTTCAGACTGAGCTATTAGTACGGTATCATCTGCATAACGTAAGTTGTTAAAATTGTGTCCTCCAATGATAAAACCCTCCAATCCCTCCAGGTCTCTTAGGATCATTTCGCTATTTTTGTTAAATAGATTTGGGAAAAAACATATCCCTGTCGGATGCCTCTAAAGTAAATGTTGATAATTTTTTTCATTACCAATGCGGATACATGCTGTCTGTTCCCAGTACAAATTTCTTAGCAGTCGGATGTCTTTTCCAAACCAATTTAAACATTCTACCAAATTCACAAGTTCTTCGTGCTTTACCTTGTCAAATGCCTTTGTGTAGTCGATGAAGCATATATATATATATATCTTTTTGCATTTCGATAGCTCTTTCTGGCATTGTTATGAGCATAAAGATTACATTCCGAGTGCCTGCGTCTTGCACAAAACCACATTGTTCCTTTCCAATCTCCGGCATGATTCTAATTCTTGCTCTTAGCATTATCACTCAATGAGGCGATGTGCAGTTCAGTATACATAATGCATAAGAAATTAATTTCACATAAAACGTTGTTAGTGTCATCACATTGAAAATGGCTAGACATAGCTAGTGGAGATATGGTCCTTATATATATTGACATTTTTTTGTTTTTCATAGAAAACTAATTGAAAATAATAATTTGTGCGGTTTATTTTCATTATTTATCAAGTGGGTCACTTAGTTACCTTCTCTTTGACGCAAAATGTAATTGTAATCTTCCTCCAAGGCGCAGATCTACAACAATATAATGAGACATTTGATTCATTGAAATGACACAAAAAACTTGACCTGGCAACTAACAATGCTGAGTCGTTTCTGCAGTCGTTCGTTGAAGTTCTGTAAATGCACAATCTGGAAAACAAGAAAAAACTGTTTTTAAGACTGAGAAAAACGATTACGGTACTTGCGTTGCTCTCTTTGCAAATGTACAGCAGGTTAGTGTAAATGAGGCTACCAAATTCTTCAAATAGGACTACTGATATAACTACATAATTTGGTAAATTCGGTGTGCATTGAAAAAGTGTTGGCGGAGAAAATTTACGAAGACGAAAGATAAAAAGAAGGACAAGAACACTGGTTAACATTGATTTATTTTAATGCGACATGTTTCGTTGTGGCACACAACATCATCAGGCTGGAAAATAAAGTACAAATTATACAAAAGGAATTATACAAGGAAAATAGATTATTACAAACCTAAACTCTGAGAAAGTCAAAAAAGTTTACAATTTAGGAAAACAAAATAATTAAAACAAAGCTAGGAAAAACATTAAGAAAATACGAAGCCCCACTATTGGCAAGCGATCTATTTAAGTTATTCTGCTGTTGTTTGATGGTAATTGCCTCTTTCACTGCTAAGACTGAATCGGATCGAGCACTCTCCATGATAGTATAAGTAAAACAATCAGGCACATTATCTCGTGGTGCATTCTCCGCGATTTGTAGTACACACTATTTCAAATTGCCACATTTATGGCACTCCAAATTCAGTTTCTATTTAACCACCTTGTAGTGATACGCCTCAACTCTCTCTCGCTCTCTATTTTGCCTGAACACAATGTGATCCGACCCTCCGGAGGCGTATAGATCGCTTTTATTGATTTTCGCCCATTTTAACACACACCTCGTCCAACATACTCAAATTATTTCTCCTTCTAAACCAACTTGATGTACTTGTCACTCACTCACCATTCTTGTCGTTTGCATAGATCATACACGGAGCAATGGCGATTCTGCCTGTCCCTTGCGGAGCTTACTCGTCGCCTCTTTACTTCTGTCACATTCACTTTGGATAGCTCTCGAAAAGGTTAATTTCAAACGCCAAGCATTTTCCCCACAGAGCGTCTATCTAGAAAGTTTGCACTTTACGAGGGAATCAGAATGGAAAAACAATTGAGTGTTCGACAGATTTAGAAAAAGTGCTATAATAATAATATAAAATAATGAAAATTAACTAGAGATAGAAATTAAAAGTTTACAAATATACGTACTGCTAATCTGTTAAAAGAGCTTCTACTCTGTTTGTAGATCTAGTAGCCAATGCCTCGAATTAAAGAACAGATTTCTCTGTTTCCAATACTGCCAAATGTTTGTCTGATATGAATTTATTTCCTTTAGTTGTCGGCGCAAGATGTAAAACAATGTTGTAAAATAAAAATTGAACGCACGTTTCGTTGCTTAGTTCTTTGTGCACAGCCTTGCGAGGACAAATAAACAAGTTTGATGGTATGCCGAATTGCCAATTAAACATCTTGTTCATAGTTTTTGCGGAGATTTGGCCATACCCAAATTGGTAGAATGAAAAATAAAATGAAAAACTTTCGTTGGGTACTAAATTTATGATAAAGATACTCGAAACGTTCTGTGTAATAAATTTAGTACCCAAGGAAAGCTTTTCATTTTATCATCCAATCTTGTTCATCAACACGCTCATTCTCTCCTTAGAGTCCGTAATAGAACTGCCCTGTCCCAGAGATGATATGTAAAAGAGATCCACGGTATTCACAAAAACACCAGTCCAAATCAGTTACATAGAAATAGTATACAGTTGGAATTGAATTGGGTGCTCCACTCCGGGAGACTGTGTCCATTCGACCCAGACTAGCGGACAGCCTATTATAAGACCCGCGGTGGAATATCATTCCAGACACGCAAAATCTCAACAAGATATACCGATTTTGTCAAGATCCCGTTAGAGCATATGATTATAAATTAGATGCGCATACAATCCGCAATTTATACAAACCTCGCTCAGGTCCATAGACATCATCACTGATGGTGTGGCGCAATGTTAAAAAAATTACAATTAAATAACAGTCTCATTCGGATAACAGTTTCCAATGTCATCTCTGTCCGTTGACAGCTGCCTATATCTATCGTCTATAGTGCATACGACACATAGTGCAGTTGCATTCCTTCAAACCGACATTATTTGAGAAAGAAACGTCGGAAGGGAGTAGTTCTCGGGGATAATTACCTCTTGCACGTTTGGAAGCGATTTGTTGCCATGCGATTGTAGTTTGAATATTTTACTTTCCGTGCAATCGATGCATTCTCTAAAATAGGGGAAAATAAGATATTTGTTTCAAAAGAATATTCATTGAAGAAGTACATAGAGGTACTGTATATCTTAAAGAATAAAATTGGCAAGTTAAAAAAACAACGCATTTAACTATCAGGAAAAATAGGCTACTATAATTTGCGAGAGAAGTATAATGGAAAGGGAACAACTTCTGATCACCAAATCCACTTTAATGGACAGATCGGAAAAAGATTCAGCATCATACAAAGAAAACTGAAATTTTCTTTGTACTTATCCATTGTAAAAGAACTTTTAGTTATTTAGAAAATGCTGTCTCATTCCTTTAATACTACTCGCTCAAATTTTGGTAGCTTATTTTTTCCTGAATTGATTTTAATGCATTGTTTAAACTTACCAATTTTATTATTAAAGGTATAAAGATGTAATTTCTACGTACGATAACAAATTTTCAAATATTCTCATCGGACGGATGACGCCTTTTGAAAGACGCAATAATTATGTAGTATTTATAAAAAAATTGCTTTCTTCAAAACAGTGCAAAGGCAATTTGGAGGTTGCCGTGACGAGCACAAATTATACACGGCTGCAACTTGAAAAGAATCCCACCGACGATACTTGTAGGACACGGTCCTTACTGTTGCTTACCGGAAGTGAGGCAATGTAGGGTCAATATCACTGTTCCTCACTAACTATATCATAAAAGTATCGTGTATAAAGTATACGTAACGCAATTATAAAACTGCACAGGACCAAATATCTGCAACGTTCGGCACTATACATACGAATAAAAGTCACATAACCAGGGTTGCCACGCTTTTTCCAAGAACAAATTCCCTGACTTTTTGGTATAATTAAATTCGGAAAAAATAGATTAGTAGAATATTAAATTAAAGTTTTATGTACTGCATTTATGGAATAGTAGTATCGTAAAAATAGATGTAGAAGATAATAAAATTTATTAAAAATAAACATATCTCACAAGAAATAATAAAACACAAACACATAAAATGTAGAAAACGTAAAACACGAAATGTAAAATATTGCATATGCATCTCACAGTCCCTCTCCTCTTTCAATTTGATGCACTTATCAAGAGATTTCAATTCTGATATTTTTGTATCTTTTTTAGTCGGAAACGCATTCGATTTGATCAATAGTATCAGCAGACGTTGACAATCCATCAATATATTTTTGAAGCTTAGTCCTCTTTGTCCTTAGCTCACTGATCTCAACCAAAAGAACCTTCCTTTTGTTAACCTTCTTGGTAGCTTTTACGTCCAAAGAAAATAGATAAGTTTGTGAGTAAAATAAATTATGTACATAGTATATAAGGTAATTATAAGTTAATTTTAAAGAAAATGATATTAATTTAAATTCCCTGACTTTCCATGAAATTTCCAGAAATATTTATCAATTCCCTGACATTGTGCTTCATTCCTAAATTCCCTGACTGCTTTTGAAATTCTCTGAATAAAGCATAACACGTCGGGGTGTCTGGTGAAGTAGTACAATAACTATGTACTGTATACAGGGGCAGCGGAACAGGGAACTAGGGAGAAGTATGCCTCAAACAACCTTTCCCTGAAATTTGACTCAATATACTGTATATAGAAATGCGCTATGAGATCACATTATATAGGAATGTATGTTAACAATATTGCTTTGACTGACATCTGATCACCCAAATATAATCAACGGAT
>JAUYWV010140034.1:0-7500 GCA_032274565.1 Nematoplana nigrocapitula | reverse complement strand
CAATCTTCTTCAACAGGTGTTTACCCATAGAAATATAGTCACCTTCAGTTCCCTAGAGCAAACATTAGCTACCAAACACACACAGACCAATGGCACAAGCAGATAATCATCATGTCAGCAATCAGCTAGACAAATAGATTTTACTAACTGTATTCTAAGTAGTATTAGCTATAGTATGGGGCTGAAGCCCCCCCCCCCCAAGTTCCATCGTACGAATTCTTTATAAAAAATATTCTTACAATTTGTAAAAATAATTAATATGTAGATAATTTATTCAATAAATATGTACATATCAGTAAAGTAAAATAAATATATATTTCACAATGATGAAACATTAATAAATTTGCAAAATGTATTAACATCTATTATTTAACAAACAGCATAAGAAACTTTAAATTAGTATTATATTAGTTCTCAATTCATTAATGTGATTGTTTTTGTAAAAATAAATAGATAGTATTTTACTTTTAAGTTAATAATAATTAACTGTGTTGATAATTAAATTTTATATTTTTCATTTATTAGCACAAATCGTTCATATTGTCATTTATATGCAATGTATTGATAAAAGGAGTGATTAAATTATGGAAAAGTTATACACTTATTCAGCTAATTGCTTAGAAACTCCTTTCTTAAATATAATTATATAATAAAATATCACATATCAGACCTGTTCACACAGCTAAATTGTATATCATAATCAGAAGGTCATTTCGGCATAATTTTAGAAGTCTCATAATAGTCAATATGGTAGGGTAGGGTATGCGTAGGAGATTGGAGCAAATCCAGAGTTTAGGGAAAATTTTGAAATCTAGGATGCTAAGATGCAAAAATTACCATTACAGATGCACTTCCATATTCAAACCTAAAAATTTTTTGATTTTACTAGGTATTTTTAGAGAGAATTTAATACCTGCTGTCTGCGCAGGTGAAGTTTGACTAGAGTAATGACTGATGCCAAATTGGCAAACCACATATGATATATCATTCAAATATATATAATTAATTAACACCAATATAAAAAATACAGCATATTAGAAAATCGCAATATTGTAGTTTTAGATGCTTGCCTGTAGTACCGTAATTCAGTGCTTAATATCCTAAACTACAGTAAAAAAAGTGAACAGGTCTGACATATTAACTAGACTATTGCCAAAAAATAAAACCAATAAATTATAAAAGTGAAAGTGCTACAGATCTAAATTAGACAATCAAATGTCATATAATATGAAAGAAAAATTGTTTAGCAAAGTTGATATATAAAAATAATTAAGGCATTCAAAAAAAATACTATATATTCGCCAAACTATTATTAGCAATTAATCAAATCAAAATACTAATAAAAGCAAAGTGTTAGAGATATAAAATTGATTTTGGAAAGATAATTAAATTTCAAATACTTTGAAAAAGAATTGTCAGGGAATGTTAATGTATTTGAGAATAATTATTGTATTTCACAAAATATTACAAATTGGCCAAACAATTGGCAAATAATATATTAAAAGAATGAAAGTGTTACAGACTAATATAATTCTCTAATAGAATAAAATTTTATATTTTTAAAAAAAAATGACAGGGAAAATAAAATCATGACATTCTATAAAAAAATATATAATAATTAATATTAATCAGACTATTGCCAATAATATATATTGAGAAAATTAAAAGTGCTATAGAACAAAATTAAATAAAAATGTTATAGACTATAAATTCAACTAAACATCATTTCTAGATAAAGGAAAAACTGAAATAGTGTGTTTATCATACTAATTATAAGAATTGTAACAAATTCTATGTTGGTGAAGCAGGAAGTGAACTGAGTTGTTGTGTTAGGGAATATATTAAAATAGTTGAAAATCATAATTTTAACAATTCTTTAACATATGATTTATTTCTTTAGATGGAGTAAAAAAATTGTGGATACCGTAATTTTAATTGTAGTTGTTTTGGATTATATGGACTTTTATAAAGGTAAAGATAATAGTGCAATTAGTGCAAATAGGAATAAAACTAACTAGAAATTAACTCATATAAATGGATAAATTCCAAAAGTTTTATTACACATCAGTTTTCAGTCTATATTTAATATTATTTGTATTTTGGTAATTTAATCTATAAAGCAAATTATATATAATATCTAGACTCTTTTTAATATAAATTAGAAATATAAAAACTTGTAAATCAGTAAACAAATTTTGTCTATTTGCTCTCTATATAGCATTAGATTTAAATTTATTAATTAAAAAATGTTAAAATCAAATAGAGGCACATTTATAATCATCAAGGTTTTCTATAATAAAGGTTATTAATGGAATTTGAAACAATGGAGAGCTTGTAATAATTAATTGTTCAAGTACATATATATTTGCTATTTTTTTATAAGCCATCAATTAGAAAGAGATTAAATTTTTTGTACCTACTGTTTAAATCACCTAGGCATGTGTTGTTTTTGATATTTTTCATTCATATATATGTACAAATATTTTTATTTAAACATTAAAGTATATTTTAGAACCTTTTAAATAATAAGTGGAAAAATAAGTCATAATATATACTGTATAAGTATAAATTAACTAAAGTATAATAAAGCCAAAAACAATAAAATTGAATAAAAAATGTATGCCATTTTTATTAAATATTAAAAATGTTGTATAAAGTGTAAAAAATTAGTATATTGTACTTATAGTAACATATTATTAAAACATATTTCTAAAAATTATTTATTTGAAATGTCGATTTATATTTTTATTACTAGAATGATACATCTTAGACTTAGTATACTATATGTAAGCTATCTGCGAAATGCGCAATGAGTCTCCTTGTGTGTTTGATCAATATATGGTTTTAAATAATTGTAGTCATAAATCTTTTGATTAATTAATGCGTAAATAGAATATATGTAAGCTATTTGCCAAATGCGCTATAAGGCTCCTTGCGTATTTGATCGATGTAAGGTTTCAATTAAGTATAATCATAATTATTATTTGCCAAATATGCCAGAATAATCCACAATGGATGGATGAATAGTTATTTATTTTAACCACTTTACTTAATTTATATATACTATATATATAAATATAATTTACTTTTATTAGTTCTTTGTAGAAGTTTGAGTTGTTTGTGTATTTCAGAGAGGAATTCATCAAGTATCTCTGTAAATGATCAATATATTAGCTGCTCAGCGCAAATACAGGATCCATTATAGATAAATGCGCTATGCAATCTTAAGATGGGGTAATAGGTAATAATCAGCCAGGCCATGGGTAATAAACTTATTTCAATTAATTTATTTGCCATAAATACACTTACAGTTGAACTATGTGCCTGAATTTTTTTTTCTTTCAATTGAACAAAATAAATCTTTTTATCACCTATAAACAGCCCGGCTGTATAAAGGTAATAAACGGCCCAGCCATATATAGGTAATAAAAAGATTTATTTTGTTTGATTGAAAAAAATTAATTTAGGCGCATAGTTCAATTGTAATTAATGACAAATAAATTAATTCAAATAAGTTTATTACCTATATGGCCTGGCTGTTTCGGGCCTGGCCATTTATAACCTTTTATCCAAGTCCTAAGATAGATGCATGTTTCATAATAATAGATTCATTAAATGCGTATAAAATACATATAACATGCTGATTTGCCATATTTACAAGCATTATATTTTATCACTTAATATTGAAGCTATAGCCAATATATTTTATATTTATGCCATTCCTTATTTCGGAGACTATTTTGGTAGTTTTCCTTTTACATAAACCTATGCCTATAAGTAAATCAGTTAAGAATATTTTGTCTGTGCTACTTGTGTTTGATATTTCTAGGCCTAAGATTTATGCATATATCAGAAGCAGTAATATTGAGGACAATTTTGACGCAGATTGCAATATTTTTGGTAACTTAATGTAGTTAATCAGAGGCCTTGCAAGCCACTGAATCATCAATTTCACTTTGCTCTTCCTTTGTTGGTGTGTTGCCTTTTTTGGCTGTCTGTCTGCCTATTGATCTCTTTGATCTATTTCTTTAGCTAGTGTATATGTGTATTGTTTTTCTTTGTCATCCGCTTGCACTCGCTCACTGGTAATGCTTGCAGCAGTCCATCAAAATGCGACGATAGCCATAACAAGCAACTAACTCTAACCACCACGTGCCATATAATTAAAAAACTTTGCCATTTTAAATGTAAGTTGGTCATATTAATTTAATTGGCTGTAGTTTTGTTATTATATACTTGTATTTCAATTATAAATAGTAATTTTTATTGATTTATGTCTATAAATGCTTATGTTATGTTTGTTAATTTATAAATATGAAAGGGGCCTGACGATGTGAGAAGCCTCTGGACCGGCGGGCAATACCAAATACAGGAAAGCAAGAAATTAGGTTTTGGATCAAAATACTGAAGACATAAATATATACTTAAACTTATGATAAGTGATAAGAGCTCAGTCAGCTCACTGACCTGCCAACTCAAGAGGCTTCTGACATCGTCAGGACCTTCTAGTATTACATAAAGATAAAGGTTTTGCATAGTTATTGTGGAGACAGTAGGTACCTGTTTTTGTTTATAACTAAGTGAATAAGTCAGCTAAGTGGATTTATATTATATGAAAATCGCCATTTTATTAAATTAATTGAGATATTTTGTAAGTATTACATAATGTTTTCCTTCTCCAAAATATCACAAATTTTGTTTTTAATACAAGGGGTCTAACGACTAACTAAACAGTGCTACCCCGAGAAAAATCATTCCGCCGCTCCTGATCATGTCATGTCATTATGTCATAAAATGTCAATGTCAATGATGGCATTGTCAAAGCCGCGCCTGATCATATCATGTCATTGTCAATGCAAAATGTTAAGGCATATATAAAATCAGAATTTTGTTTTGTAAAGAGATATATTAATTAAAGCAGTTATAATAGGGGTACAGCAAAACTAGCGCAAATACATTAAATATTTATATTCGAAGAAACATCGGGGTTTATCGAAAGCTGCGCCGTTGTGAAAATGTTAAAAAACAAATCATTAAAAGAACAAAGGCGATGCTAATCTTTTCTTTGAACAAATAAATAAGTTTTATATGTGCAGCATTAATTTGAAAAAGCTTTTTATACATTATTTTTTATAATTTGAAAGAGCTTTTTTATACATTATTTTTTATAATGCTATCTAATTCTAAACTAACAACGGACCAAGTGTTAATACGACTTGTGAGAATGTAAAAATGAATTTTCTTTCTCGATGGTTGACTTGATTTTAGTAATAACAAATGATGATGTAGTAAGATAAAGAAATAATAGTTATATATTCTAGGTTTTGACAAAACACTTCAATTGAATTTATTCTAGGAACTTCTGTCTATAGTGTTACTGACCTATATACTTACAAAATACGAGTAATTATATGACACTAACATGAGAGCTAGCATAAAACTAGATTAACAGGGTTGATTTAGAAAAATATATGAAGTCAAGTAAGTCACAACAGGCAGCTTCTCCAAATAGGACAACTCAGTCTTAAATGAACATCTTGCGATTTGCGAGATTTCAAAGCTGCAAAATCTGAAATTATTTCCTCCATAGGAAGGGTGTCCATGATATCATAGTCAATGCTGAGAAGAGAGAGACTTTTCATCACGTTATTCTGACCAATGGTTGAACGAAGGTAGTTCTTCGCGTGTTTGAGGATGCTGAACGATCTTACACCATTGCAATTTTTCATCGCATCAGAGACAGAAATATTTTCACCATGTTCACGAAGCGCATCGATCGCAGCCCATGACTACCCGATACATCTACAATTACGGCGCCTCTTCGATGTTGCTATGAGATGCATATTCGGATCTCAGTATAGATTTTTTTAAATTGAGATCACCAGAGAGCTCAGGCTCAAGGTCTGTATAATACGTCTTGGCCAATGAATCGTCGAAATTGTTAATCTCTTCGATCATTAGTGAGAGAGGTGATTCGCCCCAGGAATCCAAATTTCTCACTGATGCTGGAATATGCAGCATGCCGGTTCTTGAGAGCAACACTAAACTTGTCCAAGATGGGAAGAAAAGAGTCTACACGAAAACGATCTGCTGGTGTTTCCACGTTCGTGTTTTGAGTGTTGACGTTCGTACATGTGTGCGTTTTCGGTGATGTCTTTCATCTTCAAGAAAACTGTTTGTGCCAGTTATAGTTCTTTCCCTTTTTGTTCAAAGGAGAATCTCGACCGCTGTGCCGTATATGGTGTACTAGTGAGACTGTCAAAGAGAGCAGTAGCACTGTTGAGGTCAAGCTTTGGATCTTGATGCATCAAGCTGATGGTGTTGAAACGTTGAAGCACATCATTCCAAAACACAGCAATGATACCCATTTCGAAATTTTCCGTCACGTTCATCGAGCCATTTTCCTCCAAGCGACACTCTGGTGTCTGGCTGGCGTCATTGATGAGTTGCACGAGCGCAGTTTTGTTCTCTGTAAAACCTGAACATAATGCCTTAGTTTATAGTAGCATCAGCATAGGCATACCATCTAGTAGTAGAGAGGCGCTTGACTACTGAAGATGTCACATCGGTTAATACTTTCCATCTTTGCGTAGACTTTGAAAAAAACACAAATAGATTTTGCACAAAGTAAAAAATACGAAAGGCGACAGAGCAACAATCAACTGTTGATTGAAGAAGACTCCTCTCTTTTCTACGTTGTATTAAAGATGACAACGGTGAATCTGTAAACCAACAAAGATACATGGTTTCAACCAACAGAGAGTAAAAAGTCTAAATAGACAACATATTTACAACAAACAGAGAGTAAATAGTCTAAATAGACACCAGTCCTACCCCCCCCCCCATGTTGTAACACGATGACTGTCACAGCCAGGTACCGGTCTCAGGCTGGTACCGTCGGGGCCGGTTGGTCGCCCGCCGAGGGCGGGTGGAAGTTGTATGGGTGGCTGCCGTGGTCAATGGCATGGGCATTTGAGGCCTTGCGCGTGGAGCGGACGAACACTACGGAGAGGCCATCTGGGGCGACGGGGCTGCATCTGAGATTGACCGCGTAGGAGCCAGGGGTATTGTGTCCGCAACGGTTGGCGACAAAGGCATCGTCACTGGGGCCGGTGTCGTTGTCTGGCGATGCAGTTGTTGTTCTTGTTGTTACTCCTCGGTTGACTTCAGTCTGACCCGCCTCCACCACTTCCAATACTGCAGGGCCTCGCGTCGCTTCCTCGTCGGATCCCCCAGGTCCCCCAACTCCAACCTCCTTCTCTCCATCTCCCCAGGTGGGCACATCCAGATGTGCTCCAGGTCCTCCACCTCCTCACCACATCTTCCGCAACCGCCATCCTGGCTCTTGCCGTATCTCTGGAAGCATCCAGCCAGCTCCAGGGTATGGCCCGTCCTCAGTCTGGCCATGCTCACCGCCTCTTCCCGGCTCCAATCCTTCTCCTTATCCTCCTTCACGCCGCCGCCGTACACTCTTTCGCTTCTCTTGTGGGTCCAGGTCTT
>JAUYWV010140023.1:0-10627 GCA_032274565.1 Nematoplana nigrocapitula | reverse complement strand
ATCACCTTTGTCATTTACACGTTTTGTCGAGAAGAGTGAAGATGCCCCCACCCCCCGATCCATTGATAACAATATGAAGGCAATATATTGGGTCTGATGACGAGGAAGAGAAGTGCGATGTCCAGTTATGTTCTTGGACGAATACCTGATTTCAATAACCATGTATTACCGAGTTAAAGAGCTCTAATTACAACTCCAACAAAGGGCGACAGTGTCTTTATCAATTAACTTCTGAATGAAATCCGAAAGAACTTCTAGAAGAGGCTAAAGAAGTTCACTTTTTATAATTAGTGCCCAAACTGGAGCAACGCGTCTTTTCCAGGCTGGATTGTGAGAGACAATTATCCAACAGCAGATTGGTCGCTCTTCCTGGGCAGTGACTTCAACAAGTGACAAGCAATTAGAGAAGGCTGCAGAAGCTCTTCCGGGAACTAAACCAGGACCATCAAGCATAGTCCAAAAGGACAAGAAAAAGTATAAATCGAAAAAATGAAAAAAAACATCAAAGACATTATGGAATGCGTCAGATTGAATCTGTTTAAGAAAATTTCATTATTGGAAATAAAAACGTATACGGTTTATTTGTTAAAATTATATTTTGCTGAGCGCTTTCGATTTACACAATCAGACAGAGAATTGTGTAAATCGAAAGCGCTCAGCAAAATATAATTTTATTCATGAAAAAAGTGTAACTTTTATTACCTTACGGTTTATTTGTTGTTGTTTATTAGCGATACCTCAAATGTGAAGATCAATATGAAGAAGACGTAGGTTATGGTGATGAACTGGAAAGAAGAGGATAGATTTAATACTCCAATGACACTCTGTTGAACAAGTAAATATTTTCAAGTTTCTTGGGTAATGCAAAACGGTGACGAGAGATTGCACTCCTGACATCAAGTGTCGGATAGTAAGAATATAAGTCGAAGTCTCAAAGCAATATATATTCCTCTATGGAGCTGCAAGTTGGACAATAAAGAAATCTGATCAATATACAATGTAGGACTGAGGCTTTTGAAATTTGGTGCTGAAGACGACTTCTTGGTGTATCCTTTGAAAACATTGAACGAATGATTCCATCCTGGAAGAGATGTATAGGTCAAGAGGCAGTTAATGGAAAAGGTCGCAAAGCTGAAACTATAAAATTTTGTAGCCCGAGGAAGTGCTGATGAGTTGTCTCTGAGGATAATGGAAGGCGCTATAGAAGGTAAAAGATACAGCGATACGCCAGGAATCCATCCGATGAAAGGATATCATAATTGAATGGGGCAGACGAAACACATACAAACAGTGCACCGCAGATGGCACAATATCGAAGAAAATGGAAAGAAGTGTCTTACTCGTGGCCATCCTTCGTCGCCCAACCTCGAAAAGGACAGCATCAATGTCTCTTAACAAATTATGTATACAGTCAATTTTTTATTTTAGCCGACTAATTAAAATGTTCTAAAGAGAATAGTTAAAATGTACTACTAAATAACTATTTCGTTTGTAAGTAGTGCATAAGTAGTGTTTCATGTTTCACATAGAAACTATTTTTCATTAAAAAGAGCAGAAATCCAGTATATTCAAACGAAGTATACATACTCGTACATAAATGTTGTTATTGCAATAATGCAAATATATTCCTAATATATTATAATAAATTTGTCTTCATCTGCAAAAAAGGTTAACTTTGGGGCCGAGTGCGCTACATTGTGCTAAGAAGTAATGCTTCTTCCGGAATTGTGTAGAAATGTGGAGATGGTCTATAGAAAGAAGTGCTATATCAAAACTTTATTCTCTCCTTCCCCCCAAAAAATACATCAAACAGGAGGGTGAACTTTGCCCACTGCCTAACTGCGAAGTGTGCCAGTGTAAAATGGGAACTACAGACAAGGGCTATTCGTGGAAGAATTGCGTACCGACCAAGTCTTGCGTAACAACCGGACCACCGACGACCACACCATCAGGTATGCTGTATTTGTGTGTCTATTCATATAGTTTAAAAAGTGTAGTAAGCATTCCTTGGGTAAACCACATACCCCTTTATTAAGCTTGTGTTTCCACTTCAGCTTCTCCGCCTCCTTTAGGGCCGGTCCCGCCGGGGTGCGATGTTAGACTCTCGAGTCCGTTGTCTCTACTTCTGCCTATCCTATGTATCTCCCGTCCTTATTTCCACAGCATTCATGTCCTTTACAATTACATTTGTTCAGCTATTCTTCATTGCTTTTCTCAATTCATTCTCTGTATCCATTCGGTATACATGACGAAACATTCACAATCTCCCTTCACTCATCTTTATTCCTAGTTTAATTATTCGCAATATTTTCTACGATCTTCTCTATGCAATTTCTCTCTCAAAGCCACACGTGCTATCCACCTTCGCGTCGTATTGCAGTCTTGTATTATTTTTCATGCAGTCTTTCAGGCAATTTCTTGTCTTCCATCAAATATATTTCCCGCCATTATGATCAGCGTCCTTCTGACAATCTACAACACGGTCTGGCAGACAAGATATGGCCCATACCCTTTTCAAAGATAGTTATTTCACAACAGTGTAAGAATTATCGTACGATCAGCTTTATATGCCATTCAAATAATATCATGCTGAAGATCTTACTGAACAGACTGAAACCACAAGCAGGAACCATCATTTGTGAAGAACAGGCGGGATTCGGAGCCAAGAGCAGCGCAACAGAGCAGATACATGAATACTGTGCGAGAGGCATGACTTCTACCACGTGTTTTGTGGCATTGGGTTCTACGAAGATCTTTTATCCACCAAAACGCAAAGGGAAGTGATAAAGACACGTCTCACTTTTGAAAGGTCTCATGACAATCTTGCAAGTGACAGTGCCAAGAGCGAGAAGAAGACAGAGAGAGAGAGAGAGAGAGAGCGATGGGAGGACAACATCAAGGAATGGACAGGTCTGAAGTTGAGTAAAACCCTGAGGTTGGAATGTCATCTGCAACGATTCCACGTTCGGTCCGACTGCGGGATACGAAAGACGTAAGATATAGAAATACTCGTAGCTTGTAGTCTGGGCCAAAAAGACTAAGATTTAAATTAAGAACAACTGAACTGGAGGTGATAACCGCTTAATCGATTGACTATTGATTTTCTGTATTCTACAGTTTGCCCGACATCCTGCAACTGCAAACTTGGCTGTTTCGGGGACCAAAGTAAATGCAAGTATCAATCCGAATGCGATTTCTGCAAGTGTACCGATCCGAAGTCATTGCGTATTAACGGACGTTGCGTAATCGAGGTGACCCCATTGTCGGCCTGTTCAACCACTCCGCCAACAATAACAACGACAACACGTAAGCATATATAGTATAGCGTCCGCAGCAAAGGGGTATCTATCCTGTGACTCTTAGGACTCTTCCATCAATCAAAATTTGATAATGTATGAAATCATAAATTTATTGCAGAAATGCAGTCTTTAAAACAACATGAATGCAGGTAATCTGGCATCATAAACTTATAAAATATCATAAAATCTTCGATTGTTTAAAAGGTTATCATAATATATTTAATTTTAATTACCATTTTTTAATTTTATTTTTTACTGTTTTACTTTGTTTTAAATATTTTTCTGTAATATTTACAGCCAAACCGCCACCTCCTCCACCCGAGACCACAACAACCTCATTCGTTCCACCTTTCACGCCAACAACAACGTCTCAACCTACAGGACGTAAGTAGTTGTGCGAATATAACCCTGTTTGACAACCTAAGATATTTCACAAAAGACACAATCACAACAAGTGGTGAAGATGGTTTAACTTACACCCTTCCAACTTGGTGCCATTTTTCGATATCTCGGTAGAAGTGTTCCAAACCTACTTTCCCAACTTAGAGCTGATGAGTGCAGAGTTATTGTACAGTTCCGTACCAGGATCGGTGTAACGGACAGCAACGCATGCCGCTGGTGTGGACACCCGGAGGAAACGGTCAGCCATTTGTACAATGCCTGCTCTAGTGCCGTTGTCAACATCCACGATGTATCTGCTCTCCGTACGCAGCCAGCTGATACGATCGGTTTCATTCGTTGCTGTCTCGGGGCGCTCCAGCCCGTCCGCTCTTAACATTTCCTTTCGTTTTTAGCCCTGAACCGTATAAATGATTTTCTTCGACGAAAGCCACTGGCATGAACTGCTCATAACAAGCTTAAACCGATGTGGAAGTCTCCATCTCTTCCAGATGGCTTGAGGACAGAATTATTTCGAGCAACTATGTGGAGACGGTTCTCAATATTTTATTTATTTATTTCTATACTACTAGAAGTAGTATATTCTGGAAATCATGTATAATGACTTGATGGTACATGAAAGGCTCGAGTGATTTTCTGTCTCACGGTCCCCAGCGCCACTTGTAAAATCCAGCATCAAACCAAACGAACCCTTTCGAGTCGCTAAGCGCTCGATCGGCACAGCTGTCAGCCAGGGACGAGGGAATTTTATCATAGCTCGATGCGGGACTCGAACCCACCAACCTCACCACAGCAGAGACTTGGACAATTCCCGATAACTTCCAACGGGAGGTGGACTCTGCTCACTCACACTCATGAGGAATAAGCGACTTTAAATCAGCTGCCATCTGATACGCTTGGCTAACCATTGCCCTGAACCTGTGGACTTCTGCAGAACCTCTCCGGTGAGGTCAAGCCCAGTTCGTGATATATTTTGACCAATTGTTTTAAATCATTGGCGCTCTAGAAACGGACCATGGCGTCTCAGTGTAAAGTCTGTGAAAGACCTAATTGTAGCGCGGTGCATCTGACTGTTAGATGCTTTGGGATGCTTATATCTTCAAGTAAATGACCATCTGTAGTTTCAGTACAATAATAATACTCATTCCGCTAAGGGATCAGTTATCATTATTCTGATGCTTTCAGCTTGCAAAGAGGACGTGAGCTTGACCCTGAAGAACTCGCGCTACCTATACCACTTCAAGGCCTCCTCGTCACACAGCTCGACAGAGGGGGATAAGAAGATGACCTACGGAGCGGAATTTGCCCACCTGGACAAGGCCGGCTGGAGAGCCAAATCTTCCGACAAGAAGCCCTGGTTTGAGGTCAGACTGCGGGACACGATGATGACTACGGTCGTCGATTTGAAAAACTCTTTCAATCTGAAGAAATTCCGGTAAGACAAATCGAGAGAGCAATACGATCTTTGTGCATTTTTAGTTAGGAAAATAAAACACTCAACTGATGGCTTTCGGTGATGCTCAACTGATAGGAATATTAAATGCGTCCGCTAATTCGGATGTAACCAGAGAAATATCTCTTACAATAAATGTTCAAATCGAATGCTGTCATCATTTCCATGGAAGCATTACAGATCGGATATCAATAACAGGTATAAAATGACGTAAAGATTTGGCAGTCTTTGAAGTGTATAAAAACATGAAAGCGGAACCTGTGGCTCCCATAGCGTTTGTTTAATGACTGGCGGTGTGCTGTGGAGGTGTTGCATTGGTGCAGGCTTGAAACATTCGTGCAGCGTTTGTTTGGCGACGGGCAGTGCACTGTGCGAAGGTTTCGCATTTTCGTCGGGAGGATGTTGACGCGCAGTTGCTTTTAAGACGACCAGTGTGTTGTGTCCTTTATTCATTTCGATGCACTCGCATTCTCTTGGCAGTCCGTGACTGGGAGCCATTAGTTGATTTTATTTTATTTTACATTTTGTCACTAATTGCAATCACTATGTCAACTTTAGTGTAATTCAATTTTTTTCAAGTCTACTTGTTTATTCATTAGTGAATAAATTAATCGATAATTTGAAAGTGATCGATTTTTTGTCGTTATTAATGATCGCTTGTTCTGGAATTATGCAGAATGTTTATGATTAATTTATGAACAAGTGTGGCACATTTACAACAAATCGATCAATAAATCAATAATGGGAAAAGCAATATGACTGTAGTCAGTAGTGATTTCACTGCATCGTAAAGCGTTCTTATCTCCACCAAATTTCATTAATATCGCATATCGAGAACAGGTATAAAAAGTATAGTTTTTGTAGTCGCAAAAGGGTCTAAGAAGAGGGCCCTTAAAATGGAGAACCAACAAATGAAAACGCGCTACACAATGATATTTTACCATTGCAAAAGTGGAAAGTTTATACAACTACAAAGGTTGCAACCTGCTTCCCGCCAGCGCCCTCCTTCAAGATCACCTGTTGACATTGTTCCAGCACACAAGGCACAGACGGGGGGGGGCTAGAGGAGCAAGACGTGTCTCTTCTTAGTCACCCGCATCGTACAGCCCAGGTCTTTGGCCCTGAACGCAATTTAAACAAAACAATGGCAAGAACGCTTCCAGGCATAATTCAGGCGAATGCAGGTCCTTTTTTAAAAAAATCTCAAAATTTCGAAATGAATTGTAATAACGTTTGCTCAACACATCACAAGTGAGACGTGGTAAAAGTATGTGAAATCAAAAATCAATATAAAATTTGTTCTGTACCCGACTTCAAACTTTGAAATTTAAATTCTAAAAGATCTATATGAGATAGAGAGAGATTAATCTTTCAATAACTAATAGACATGAGCAATAAGTATTTTATTTTATTCAGTTGTCCTACGTATTGACCGGTCTATGCATTTTTATAATAAAACAATATTGGTCCCTTTTAGAGTTAAGGTGAGCACAGATGGCGAAGAGTTTAAATCGACTGGCAAAACGTTCGAAATCCTGCCGGAACAGAAAGATCGCTTTAGCATGGATATTAATAAGGACATCCTGGCGTTCAGAATTATCATCCTGGAAAAGATCAAAGAAGATGATGAAGTCGGATTCAACATAGACACGAAAGGATGCCCGTCTGGTAAGTAGATACGATACGGTATTTGGTTGGAGAAGAAATATTTGTCAAAAGCGTTTCTTTCAAACTAATTACCTATTGTATAATATTTTGCCAATTCAATGCTTTTTTTATTGTTAGAATTATTCGTAAATGCGTTAGAAAGCACTGGAATTACCCATCAATGCAAAATGCATCCAAACATAGCAATATGCGTCGACGAAATATTTTGTTTTATCCTACAATTTATGTATTACCAGCAAATTTGCAATACAGGGAGAATGCCTATTAATTGTACCGAAGTTTCACAAAACTCAAAAGTATTCCAAGTGGCTTCCATGGGATTCAACACGGCTCGTCATATCCGGGAAGATATTTTGCAGCGAATGGTGTTATTATTCCAGTCTGCTTCGGTTAGGACAACACGTTTTTCAACATCTCAACGGAGATTATTTGAGGAAGCATAAACTGCACTCGAGAAAAAAAATACGGCTCCACTAACCAAACCCTATTACGTTCCAATCGGGACACTCTGACAGGTATTGGTGCCATCTTGTTGCCAAGTCTAGTGGCCATCCATCCCTCGAACAGAAATGTCCTTTAATACAACAAATCTCAAGGCCGTTTTCCCAAACTAGGATACGGCTGCATGTGCAGTATAGGATTAACCAATCAGAATCGAGTAATCACGCAATACTACAAAACAATTGTGATGCAAATGGTAAATTTATTCTCTTTAAAAAGTTTACTGTTTTTATTGGGCACCTTGGAGTATTTAAAATCGGCAAAGAGGAAATTTTTCGATGTAATATCGTTTCAAAATGAAAAGTTATCTATTGACAGCACGGGTAAGGACACAAACACAACGTGACGACAATCAAACTCATTGAGTCGTCTGATGAAACACAGCTCTACTACATGCATATAATGCGGTAAGTAATAAATGACGAAGCTCACTAAATCAAAAGATTTGGACATGGCCGACAGAAGACCATTCATTAAGGATTACTTAATTTTGTCATTCGCCTACTATATTTTATACTAGTCCTCGCTACTCTATGAAATGGTCTGTCTGTATACTGTATATGTATGTCCGTCACGCTTATGTTCTAAGTCGAATTTCTCAGGAACTTCATATTCGTTCTTTTAAATTGACGTGGCATCCTAAGCAGAAGTTTGCGGGTTTTAGACCAGCCGTGAGTTAATTATCTATTTTTGTGCTGGTCTGCAATTTTTTTATATTCTTTTGTATATTTTTTGTTCATTTTAGTCCATATTTAACTGTCCACTACAATAAAATCAAAAGTCAAGTATTTCCAAATAAATATATTTACTGTATAATGTAGGTATCTGTGTCTATCTCACTTATAAGAAATGATCCATGGGTTCACCTTTCTGGGATATAACCAGATCGACTCACTTCGTAAATTGGCAAACACACACAGACTCAACAGCTTTCATATCAAGGACTACTATACTAGAAGTATAGGACGCTTTTAGTGGTAGTTTATTCAGGAGGCCGATTAATTATTTACCATTTTTCAGGTCACCTTTGAGGAATCAAAGTTTGTAATTTTTTGCGGAATGCATATTTTACTCAAATGCTTATAGTGTATCGCTTGTTCAATTAAATCGCACTAATATCCGTCTAAGGAGTGAAGACATTTTCACCAATCTCTAGACAGCTTGTTAGAGCATTAGAGCATGTCACAACAGTACCCAAATGGGAACAAAAGACGGAAATATCTGAAAAATAAGTAAATTACTGATATAGTAATAACCAAAGACCTGGTCAAAAATACTGTATAAAAGCAGTGGAAATCATTGGATTGACAGATGTAATTTTATTTGACACCATTCCATTCCTCTCAAAAGTTTGATTACGAAACAATGTGATGAACGCTTAAATAATCGGCCACTAAAAGCGTTGTTGACCGTCCTGATATTTTAGTTGTCCTTGTTTAATATCCAGTTTACTCCAAGCGTGGATCTGGTCATATCCCAGAAAGGTATAGAGCCGTTGAGCATTAGTGCATTAGTGCGATATACACAGCAACATTTTCAATATATTAAGAGACGCATTTTTTTTCAAATTTGTCACATAAATACTTCGTTCTGTCTAGACTGTAAAAAACCATTTGTCAAGAAGAGGTGCGTGTGCGTGAAGACTTGCCTGGGTCTGGCTGAGAAGAAGTCGGAGTGTCCGCAAACCTGCACTGACGGTTGCGGCTGCCCAATGTTCAAGGTACTGCACAACGACAAGTGTATCAAGATGTCCGAATGCCCCTGCTATTACCGAGAAAAGGTCTACAAGGTAAGGTATCCATGGATATGACTGGCATCACCGCACTGTTTAGATATAGACGAACGTAATATTAGTGAATCCATTGCGCATTTGGAGTTGGTTTCTGTTCGTTTTGGTGGTATTAGTTATTTTCCTATAAATATGGTACGCATCTCTCTTGGTCATTTTACCTGGTATTACCAAGAATTAAATTTTCCAGATATTGAAAGACCATTTTTTAAGAAATAAAAGGAACATTACAAAATATTTTTTTTATTAAAGTGTCATCCAAATGAAAGTCTGTTACAATGCACTATTTACTTCATAGCTACTGTAAGTTATACTAATATTGTTCTGGTCACGTATAAGCGTAAATCATTTACATCTGTAATATACAAAAACCGAACACCGAACACAATTTTCAAAATATGAAATTGCAGTTGTCATTGAAAATAGTTTTCGTTTTCGAGATATGTGTTATAAATATGAAATTGGTGTATAATTTAAAGAAAAGGCTTGCAAAATAGATACCAACTGACAATCGGAGTCAGCACGAAAATTGAACTCTGACTATAATATGAGAGCACTAAATCGGTGTACCGAGATGTCCAAAACCAATAAAAAGCTGCATGGAAGCCTCCGCAAAGTGACAATATGCAGTAGGTACACCATGAGGGCTCGTCGACTGCGTCTCGCCCGATGTTGTTTCAGACATGTAGAGCCTGCTGCGATCATTCCTTTGTGGAAACTTCAAAATGGCTACGGACAGCTGGCCGTTCAGCCATCGACTACGCAACCTTTCTCCAAAAAGACACAGGTCTTACAATACCAGAACAGGAAGGTGTGATGAACAACAGGGACTTGTGGAGGGCGCTGGCCATGAATTCACTGATGGCCAAGTGGTGTTGCGGAGGGATTTTAAAGTTGACACTGGTCACAAATAAGTATTTACTTAGCAAAGCGGGTTATTCCTATTTATTGGAAACTTTTATACATGAGCTTGACTTTAAATAAACTAGGTTGAATTAGTGGTGATCCCTATCGCTCTTACCTCGCAGATCGGGGCAAAGATCCAGCTTACCAAATGCAGTTATCTGGAGTGCACCCCGGAGGGAATGAAAGAAATGAAGGATATCAGCGAAAAGTGCCGTGAGTTTGTTTGCGCCACATATTTTTTATAATAATGTATTATGCTATTTCTAAATCCGTTTATTTCACCTGCTGGAGATGAATACTTACAGTAAGTAGAGAAAGCTTTGGTGTCATTCCAATAGTTCCTTGTCATAATGAAAATGATAAAATTTACATAAGAGTATGTTTACTTCACAAAATTCAAGATGGAGCGAGACGTGCACACAAGTTGTAGGCAGGTTTAGATTTGTTTTTTAAGATTACTAATGTAATGAAAACAGCAAACTAGTAAAGACCTAATATCTACGCATAAAGGAGAAGCGTTAACAGTGAGGACAAGTTTGACAGATTGCAATATTTTTGGTGACTCGTTCTATTCAGTGTATAGAAGTGTTCAGTTGAGGACAATTTTGACAG
>JAUYWV010140012.1:0-10627 GCA_032274565.1 Nematoplana nigrocapitula | reverse complement strand
TCATAGAAAAACTGAAAAGAACCTTATAGAATGCGATCCTTGTATTCCACATGTCAATCCATCAGCTTTGCATTCTGTCAGACCATTTCCTTCACATGTACTGTGGTTTTCATGTAAATGCCAACGGTTATAGGGGACATAGACTACTGCATGTATACTTATTCGTAGTGACACTATTCTAATATTGCAACGGTTCTATAGTTATATCACATAGAGAACGAACTTTTGCTATATTGTCTGTATCAAAGTGACTGATTTTATTATACCTGTATAACGAAGATCCAATATGGGAACTCTCTTTCAATTTCGTATTATAAAATGTGTGAAATACTATTTAAATTTAATTGATTAACAAATATTACTTCCTTGTTAAAACACACAGTAAAATCACTCTTCGAAGTACAGGCCATGGTTTTCTATGACACACCGCCATCTGTCGGGCAATTTTCGAATCCTGCCGCGATGCCAATTCCGTAGATTTTGAGCAAAAGAAGGCTCAGCACGCCATTTCGACTTCGTGGGATGGATATTTCCTTTTCAGTGTTTCGTAAACTCGGTCCAGTTGGGTGCACAGCAGAGTTCGGAGTTTACAGCACGGCCATCAGGAACCAACTCAAAGTGCAGCATTCCTTCGAAATTCAGCCCAACTCTCAACATGATCATTTTCCACAGTGTAAAGGGACTGGCTTAGCCTGCTCGACTGCTGGAACCCACAGTCAGCTAGCTGTCTGGATTGATAAAGTAAACCCATTTCTCATCGGAAGTCAGGATTCGACGCTCAAAACAATTCATGGCGATCTTCTCGAGAGCGTTTGCTGTCCACGTCGATTCGGTGTAAATGTCGAGCGATGGTATCCTTAGAAACGCCAAGAATGCCGTTGACAAATCACGTGTGCTTACGTGTGAATCCACCTGTAGTGCAGCACGCAAATCCTCCGAATTTGTCAGTAAAGCTCTTTCGCTCTTCCAGGCTCGTAGCACCATCAGCAAAGCGCCTGAACCAATTTCCCACAGTATCCAGTTCAACAACACCTTCACCTTCAAACTTTACAGATCGCCTTGTCCGTGGCGCTAGGTCGAAGTCCTTCTTTCCAATAATGTGTAATAAGAACGCGAATAAAAGTTTTCTCAATCATAATTCGTATTGTAGATGAAATCGATGGGAAGTAGCTCTTCATAATTCAAATGTCGAATTTTAAAATCTAAGTAACATCACATAGTGAAAGTCACTACGTACACACACTGGTAAAAGTCGTTTTTTAACAATGAAAGTATATGGAGCTTATAAAATTATTTACGAAAAAGACTTCTGAGACATCCTAGCTAGAAGTTCGTGATTTGAACTGTGAGAAAATGCGCATAAATGTACTGATTCTATCGATTTGTAATTTGATTATTACAGTTTACTATTTGTATGTTTACTTAAATGAACAGACTAGATCAAATCTATTTTTATTTATGTTTCTTGGAGAATTCAAAGATGTGATTCCCGTATAATTAAAAATGGATTTCCAGATTATTAAATTTAGATTTCTAAATATTCAAAAATTGCTTTCCGGGTTATAAATTTTGATTTTCTGAATAATCAAAAATGGATTTCAATAGGGTCAATTCAACTTGTTGTCGAAATAATAAAATCTGGGTTTCTGGAGAGCCACCTTAATTTAGTTACCTGGAAAACCGATTTAATTTGATTATCTAGAAAACCATATTTGTCTCAAGATAATTTGTACACAGTCGTGAATTCTAAAGGCATTTTCACTTACCATGTTTGTGCATAAATGAAAGACCTTCAAATATCTGCCACATCATATTTCGTATAACCTCTTCGGGGAAGAGTTTTGTTCTGCAAAGAATGGACAGATGGAGAAATCAACACTACAATACATTGATAAGTTAGCAAAAATAGACAGCTTGCAGTAATTGACTGGAAAAAAAAACAATTCTCCATTTAAACAATTAAAATGAGCAAACGTATACAAAGTGCATGTCTATAAACTTGAAAATAATCGATAGACACTGTCTATACCAATAGTTTCGAAATTCATATCCTATCACATTCTTGCAGCAACTTTGGGATCATTGGGCAGACCGTTAACAACAGTGAACATATGTCTAGATCATTGTGCGACCAGATTGTGTAGCAAATCCATGGGGTGTTTTCCGTTTGGTTTAGAGGAGTCTAGCCCACTTCTTCGTGTGTCTTTAGGGGCGTCGATCTATGGGGTAGTTTCTGTTTATTATTACTGGATCTATAGTGATACTTGACCTTAGATTTTTTGTTTTAGATAAAACGTGGAGAATCACGCGGTGTTGTAGCCCGAAGGACAAACTTTACAGCAAAGTATGTAGCGGCAACATTTAGGGGACTTAGGCTTCCCTGAAGGGATCTCGTTTGACAACAACAACAACAACAACAACACAGTCTTCCCTATTTAACAAAAAAGCAACAACAACACGGACAACATCGATGTATACCTCTTCTTTATCATTTCATACATGTTTTCTTTTATATACTCAAACACAAAGAAGAGCTCGTCTCGCTCTCGTATTACTTCTTTCAATTTTACAATATTGGGATGATTTAGCTTCTTCAAAGTCTGAAAGCAGTAAAAAAAGTTCGCATTGTGTGTAGTGTTACATCCAGTACACCAAAAACTAACGATCTAAGTGAGCCGACTGGATCGAATGATAGAAAAATGTCTACGTAGAAATTATTAAATAAGAGTTACTTGATACACCCACGCAGGATAGATAGATAACAAGAATGAAATAAAATTCCCGAAAATCAGAACACTATACTATCTATAGGGACCTGAGGATATAATTTTAGAATCCGATTTAAGAAGCTGAGGGATGGTTTGTGTTTTGTTTATAGACATCCAAATTATAAAATGTTCTAAACAATTCACTATATATAGGCAAAAAATACTTTATAGAATAAACATCAAGATTTTTTATTAGTAATTACAAAATCGTGGGCAAACAAATATAGATATAAGAATAAACTGAGATTTTTGTGGTTAATCTGAAACAATATTATTACATATTTATACTGATCTAGAAAGCTATAAAAATTGCGGAAATATCAACAATTGCCTTACGAATTATGGTCGACAACACCTCGAGAACCTGCTTATGGCGCCAAGTATATCTACTATGTACCAGTGCCGCCCTACATGACGACAAAATGTGTTCAAGATTGCACACTGCAGCTCCACACTCCAATGCACGTACTCGACTCTGTGATCTTCCAACACTTCTTGTTGGCTGGTGTTGGCCCAAACATCATTATATATGCTCGCGACCAGGAACCTAAGAAGTCCGCCATTCATCGCCAACAAATCCCTCCAAGACACTTTCTTGCTTTCAGCCTCCTCCTACAGCGTCCTTGCAACCTGAAATGGTTGCATTGCTGATTCTCCCACTCTAGATTCCTCCACAGATCTACGGACTTCCGCCCCGCGCACTATGACTAGCGCCGCCCTTTGCAGCCCTGTTTACTCCACCACTTCGCATTCTCTGTTCCAGCCCAAGCCGCTTCTCCCCATCTGGGTTGCCCCAACATGTTCCTTAAACTTGACTGCCAAAACCGCATCATCACATGCCCTCTCAGCCTTCCATTTCCGCCAGGTTTGTATCTCTGGCCGAGCAGAAGCTATAACTTCATCAGGCGATTCACGCATCATCATGACATTAGCACATTTATACTCCTCCACGACCGATAGAACTTACAAGACAAACTATATAGAGCAACGTCAGTTAGCATCCCTCGCAACC
The DNA here is from genome assembly GCA_032274565.1 of Nematoplana nigrocapitula. Classification (NCBI taxonomy): domain Eukaryota; kingdom Metazoa; phylum Platyhelminthes; order Proseriata; family Nematoplanidae; genus Nematoplana; species Nematoplana nigrocapitula. The sequence continues at coordinate 6,847 of JAUYWV010140012.1, read as the reverse complement.
CCTAACCACTTTCGGTAGAACATGTTCATCTTCTGTTGTATGATTTCAATCCTAGACAAAGCAATTTCGTAGACTGTGAGTGGTCACAAGATCCATGGTAAAAGACCAAACTGTGCACACCAAAGCTTGCACGCACAGGGCAATTGTGTTCGATCGATGACTTTCACTGTGACTCAACATGTTTCTGTAAGGCGACACTTTGATGCCTATCTGTCACAGGCACCGCATACCACCGTCCCAGACTCATCACAGGTTCCTCTCTAACCGTCGGCATTGCCCCCCCCCCAGCAATCTTGAACCTCACCTCCTTAACTGCTCCACCTCTGAGCGAGAGACTGCGACGACTCTTTCTCGCCTTAAACCTCATTCGCGCCCACGCCATCAGCTCATCAAGCCTTTCCAGACCAGAGTTTCTTGGCATCTACTTTCGCATTGATTATAGTCATATCATCCATGAAAGCTCTTAGAGGAGGCACTAATTAATAAAAATTAAAAACAATGTAAAACATCCGCAGGAACCCGCTGATTCCAAATCTGCCCTTAAATTTGCTCTGGGATCAACCGTCCAAAATTGATGTCCAGACACACACACAGAGACAAACAACTCTACATTTGAAATATAGATGCAAACTATAAGTTTGAATACCAAAACCATTTTACTCATATCACTTCTTATCTTGTGCTATATAGGAAGTGCGCATATTGTGCATGCTACCAAAACAATACCGATCAGTTATACATATACCTACTATACATTAGAGGTCAAAGCAAAGAATTCCAAAAGGACATCAAATTAACAGTTAGTTAAGCAACTACTGCACTCTATGACCCGTAGAGGCTCACCTACGGTGGTGCATAGATAATTAATAGATAACTTAACACCGAATGCGAAGGTTGGAGACTGGAAATGGATTTGTACATTTGAAACATAAAACCCCAAACACGACTGCGTATAATGCCAAATTGATTATGGCACATCTCTTTATCTCTCCTACTTCTGCATAACTATATACTGGTTCCATCCCACGCAGATTTACACGCACCACTTTTTCTCGTCTGCATTATAGTAACATATCTCGCACATTTAATAAAAATCGATAACATATACGCTATTCACATGTGTTTCAATTGGCAAGATCGAACGAAGCTGACAATAAATAATCATAGCTCCCTCAAGTTAAACGTTTGCGTCATCTTAGCAGACAGACCCTGCGTCGATAATCTCCACAATATATTCTATCAATTATACTGATCAGATAGTGAAAACGGTGGGAAACAGCTAATAATAGGCAAACACAGAAATCGCTGGTTTGTACTCGAGTCTGATTGGATCCTATAAATAGAGTAACGTTATGGGAATTCCCAAACTTATTTTTAGGTGATCTCAAGGCTGCATTTATCCTACTACTAAAAGCCTAAAGCCAAAATGGTGGATAGCGCTAGTTGAGACGAGGAGAATTATAAACTTCAAAGTGTAAGTCAATTAATGACAATGTTTCATCATTTAAATTAGATATTTAAATCATCGATTTTAATTATTAATCTGAATTTTTAATAACACCATGTCTTTAGCGCGAGTAGTGTGCCCATTTGCTATAGAAATACAACTAAGGACAGACTGTAGTTTAATTTCATAAACCTGTGTTTTTAGTTTACTCAAGTCGATCAAAAAACAACTACGTCTTCGGAAGATAACGCAACATGACAACAAACGGGTATTTTCACTGTTAACTTGCAAATTAAAAAAATCAACATTCTCTCCAGCTCCAACACAAAGATTCTTTCTACTTAATTACGATGACTATTCAGATATGAGTAACGCGTCCATAGCTTCCCGTTTTGGGAAGCAAGAAACGAAAAGAATAACACCAACAGATTCCAATCACGCTCCGCAGGAGGTCTTTTTGTGAGCTAACCCAAATTTGGATAGTTAAATAATGCTGGTTATACTATACAACACAAACAATATGCGTACATAGGTAAATTGACCGAGAGAATTTAAGGAATTTGTTTTAGTCAATCAGGGTGAAAGAGGAACATCGGACATCGACACTAAACCCTGCAACTTCGGATTGCGTAACTGCAATCGTATATGGGGGAACAATTCTTCCAGAGTTCCAGTCTGAAAGTAGGTACTATACCGCACAAAGTAATATCTATGAATACGTGGTTGAGAAGAGAAAAGAGACACGATCGAGTTGAGTATAGAAGCATTGCAGTTCATTGTTAGAGCAGGTGGGGCGGGGCGGGGCGGGCCGAGCTGGTAATGGTGTTGGTGTGGTGGTGGTGGCGGGTTTGTTTGGTTAGCCAGCAAGAACGTACCTGTTCTTGAGCAGCTCATAGAGATTCTGACTCATATACTCAAAGATGAGATATAACATGTCATTCTCGCGTACTACCTCCTTTAGTCGGATCACATTAGGATGATTCAGCTTCCTGAGAGACTGTGTTGAAGAGGAAATTGGAACAAGCACATATGTAGCACACATTGCAATTGCAGATTGAGATAGAACAATAAGGAACAGATATGAACGATGATAACTCACCTTCACTTCCCTCAAACTCAGACATTCGTCCCATGAATAAAACTTTTTCTTCATTCTGAAAATGACGATAAGAGATTCGACATCAATAGAAAAACACAGATTAACCATTGAGATCAAGATCAATATATTTTACCAAAAAACATCAATAATTACATGGAGTAAAAAAGTAATATACATATACATGAAGAAATGCATGATAGTATTGAAACCATGTCCAAATAATAAATGCTAACTGAAGAGGCAAGATTTCAAGATCTGCGTTACCAAAAATATTTAGTCATGGATGATAAAAATCACATATGACAAAAGCCTGTTGACCTGGCTAACCTCTAAATATATTGTTACATTTAAAAAAATCACAATTAAGTGACCTTGTCGTAATTACCTCATTGACAAATACTGATCGTTTATTGTCTAGCTTGCTAAAATAAACCTTTTAACTTACCACTCGACTGAGAACTTTTCAATGATATGAACTACAAATAATGCAAATTATATAAATTCGGGAAAATAGCCTTACTTTTTAATTGCAACTTTTTCATTATTCTCAACCACTCCTGCTAACCATACTGAGCCATAAGTACCATCTCCAAGCTGCTTTATCAATTGGTATCTGTTCATTTGGCAGTGTGTTTGACAACTGTAAAACGAAAGAAAGACTTTAAAATAACATACTTTTTAAAACACTAACATACGATACAAATGTAGTAATATTTTTTGAAGTTATGTCTGACAGTTACATATATGCATGAACAAGTTAGATAACTGAAACTTATTAGGTATTTATGGCTGTCCTTTTCAATTTGTTTCAATTAATTAGCATGAAAGTTAAAGAATAATAGGTATATGGAAAATATGTCAAATAAAAATATTATTCTAAAACTTTCCATTTGTCTTTACATTTACAATATCAATTAAATGTTCAGTCACTTTCATTTATATATCATTATGAACAAACTTTAAAACAATGCTTGTAAACCTTTGAATGTATATAAATAAGAAAATGGTCTAACATTTCATTTAATTTGAGAATATTTCAATAGATTTAGAAAGTTCTTTTTTTTAAATTGATGTTAACACTATTCTCAAAGCTTCAACTTTTATGCCAATTTAAGTGAAAAAGAATTACACAAACTTTAGTTTTCTAAGCATTTTATTTTATATCAATAAAATTAAAATAGCTAAACAGAAAAAATTACAATAGTAGATTGAAACAATATATATACATTGAAACTTGGTATGCATGAAATGCTATTTATAAACCTCCCATTGCTATGATTTATTATAATAAAGAATGTAGCTATAGTTGTTAGCAGTCGCATAGATAGCTGTTTATGCCAGTATATACTGTATTAGAAATAAAGAGTTATCTGGAAGCCTCCCGAAAAGTGTCAGACACCATCACAGCTCACCAACTGCACATTATTTCAGATTTAAAACATGCAGAGTCACTCAAATGTATGAATAACTACTATATAGTTCAGAGTCATGTATGAGTATATACAACACTATGTGAGGTGTCATGTGCAAAGCTTTTCATTCATTTCCATGCATTGAGAGCAGGTGCTATATCATCTATTTAGTACCTGGGTCAATTAGGGTAAAAGTGGGAGGTTTCTAATATTTAATGTATTATTATTATACAAAGCTTCATTTATTGTCATTAAATAATATTTTTAAGATATATATAAAGCGCTATTAAATATATATTAAATTATTTGATTTATTATCTAAAGTATGAAATAAATTTGTATATAGATTTATTATTTGACAAATGCTTAATTCTTTATAATAATAGCAATGTCATAGATTAATATTATAAAAATTATTTTCTATAATGGTATAAAAATTGAATTTTTAGTCGAGTGGTTATTTGTACAGAGTTATCTGAATAAATTCAGCTGTCTCCAACACCACCAGGTGTGTACATAGTTTTTTTGTTATTTTCTGCTATAGAAAAATGATAAAGAACTAAAGCATAATATGATTTATCCTCTCTTGTGTACAAATTATTCTCATTGCAGTCTACCTTTTACAGACAAAACAACAGTAATGAATATGTTCAAGAAAAAGTACAAACTAGCTTTGGAAGATTTACTCATTCATCTTAATCCTGCACTGCAAGAAGAAGCTTACAATGACTGATACTTAAAACGATGCTATCTTCCATCAGCTTGGAAATATATTTTAAAAACAAATGAGATGGTGGGCAATATCTTGGCTATGTATGGTATGTTACTCACCAGTTGATAATGTAGTATTGGCTGTGACCATTGTCTAGGATGGTTTCATTACTTGTGTCATGGTCTTAGTGATGATCCTTTTAGTGACTTATTGTTTTGTAGAATGTGTCAGCATTCCAATTGATATACTAGTTGGATAATTACACTACATTATTGTTGTTATAATTTATTCCTAATTAGTTCAATTAAAATTGTTTTAGATTATTAACATTTCCTATCAATCTATATATTTCAATTAACAAGATGGCAAATTTTAAGATATATATAATTGGGTAGCTAGTTAGTTACTACTACTACTAATTATAATAATGGTAATACATAAATTGAAAAACAAAAAAATGAGAAAAAGTACATAGGTAAAGTAACATTAGTATTACTGCAAAAATTGTAAATTATAATTAATATGATTATAAATAAAAACAATTTTTATATGTCTGGTGGTATTGGAGATAGACAAAATAGTGGTATGATATGGGGATATTAGTTGGACGAATTAACTAGTGAAATTTGTTGGGGTAGTTCCATATGCATTAATTCCATCTTAGATGAAGTTCAAAAACCCTCTAGAATAACTTAGGTTAGTATATACCCTAATTACCAAACAATAAATATTTTCATTATTTTTGAATAAAACTAAAAATTCATACTTGTATTACCAAAGTATATGCTTGTATTCATCATTATATAAAATATTATCAGCTATTGCAATGAAAAAGTGAAACTGGTTTCATAGTAATTCAATTTAAATAATTATATTTAAAAATGAAAATTAATATGATATATATGTCAAATCTAATTTTAAAAAATGGTATTCAAATTACCAATACAATTGGTAAATTGTTTAATGAAAGCTGCTTCAATCACATTCATATTAAGCAAGCTATGTGATTCAGGAACTGTATAGGTTGATCTTGTAATTCCATAAAATGTCATCTGATTGGCCAGTTTGCTGACATAGAGAGTGCAAGCCAGCCAGTGGAACTTGATTCACTCACTCACTCAAACACAGGCTGCACAGTTAGCCAAACTGATTTATTAATTTTCTCTCTGGACTCTTTCTGGTGTGTGTTTGGCTTAAGTTCAATAGAATGTTGCATAGCAACTGATTTTGTGCTTTATTTATAATAACACTAGCACACATAGCTGCAGGGTGCAGCTGGCCGCTGACCAACATAAGCAAGACTACGACACTACGCAGCTATTTTCTACTTACTTCTTGATTGTATAAATATCAGTTAAGATTTCTGATTCCAATTTATAAATATTTCCAAATGACTGTTATCCATAACGACACTTACATACGATATTTGCAGCTAGCTAGCATACTAATAAATTTTAAGATCATTACAAATATTTTTTTTTTTATTAATTAATGCACTCTCAACAGGATAACAGAACATAGATAAAAGTTACCATAAAAAAGAGAGTCAGATTTGGTGAGCTAGAGCTAGGCACTTCAACTCGCAGAAGGCAGTGGACACAGTAAAACCTGGGGTAATCAACCCAGTCAATGATAGTTTGTCCGTATATGTCAAACGATGACCATGACCCCGATGGTACATATGTTTCAGTCGGAGTCCAAAAAAGAAGCTTGTGAATTGGCTGCGGACAGTATTCCTCCGAGCGAATAATGTGTCCTACCAGAGATTCGCTTGGCTTTCAGTCAAAAACTTGGTGGAGTAAGTCCAGCGTGTTTGTATACAGTAGTGTTGGTGATTTGCTCTGGCCATCGGATGTGAAACACTCTTCTTAGTGTGCGAGAGTAAGCACCATTGAGTTCTCGTTCAAGAACATCAGGAAGTGTCCACATCTCAGCATTGTACAGCAGAACTCTTTTTCTACAGCAGCTTGAAACAATCTACTCCAAAGATTGTAAGAAAGAGAAGGTGAATCCCAACAGGATCGCAGTCTGATGATAGCCTGCCAGGACAGACCTCTTTGTTGGATGAAATCCTCCCTGCAGTCAGGTACAGTGCCTCCAAGGTAGCGAAAAGTAGTGCATCGTGGCAAATACTTCTGCTGACCGCCATCATCGTAGGTGATGTGTACGTTCAGGTC
>JAUYWV010140001.1:0-10627 GCA_032274565.1 Nematoplana nigrocapitula | reverse complement strand
CCAGAGTTACAAGGTGGGCCAGAAGCGCAACCGCCCTCAAACAAGTGGGCCAGAGAGGACCCTTCTCCTACTACTGAGGATCCTTTAGACCATTTATAACTGCGTTCTCACCTCTTTATAAAAGGGTCTGTCTGTATGTCACGCTTTTCTCAGGAATTTGAGATTGTTTTTAGGTGATTCAGAATGAAGTGGTTGAATGGATAAGTCGTCTGCCTCCTAAGTAAAAGTTTGTGGGTTCGATAATCGCCCTGAATTAATTATATTTTGTGTAACAACAATTTATGATCTCTTTTCCTTAAAACGATAATACAAATATTTAAAATTGATGTGGAAGTATTTCTAATTTAGATAATTAGTATATTTAAAAGCGTCCTTCTTTATTTGGTGCTTACGTTTTAAGCTGTGATTTCTAATAAAGTTTCCAATTTCATTTTCACACACTATTACACTACGCATAGTGGTATTATTAAAAAAATAAAATTTTGTATGAACATAGTAAAGTAGGCAAGCAGATAGGTCTGTCAGGCGGAAGGGAAGGAGGTGGCGAGGATGCATTATTGTACTTACCGGTACTGATGTTTTCAACAGTGCCTCTACTTTACCAGTCGTAATGAAATGGTGCAAACATGTGATAGAAAGAGTTAAGCTGTCCTTAAAAACACTCATTGACCCCACCAACCTGGCCAGATATTTTGTCGTGGAGCCGGAGTGAACGATCGAGACGGTCTGACTGATATGACTCTTCTCCACTACGCCGTCAAGTCCGGATCTCTGGGTGACGAGGAGCACGCTCTCAGGTAACGGCAATAATGTGTGAGGAAGCGCAAGAGACGTGTGCGTATTGTCGCTCCCCTTGAGCACACAGTTAATCATTAGATGCTTCTTTTCAAGAGGCTAGCTTCACATATAGAGACTTATAGTGACCGGTACTTTAGGAATTAGGTGCTCGATGTGGGCAACCTCGTCGTTGATTAGTCTGACAGATAATTCAAGGGAGAAATATTGGAGAGGGAAGGGAAAAAGAGAGATTAGGGAGAGAGGGAGAAAGAGAGAGATTGGGGAGAGAGAGAGGGGGAAGAGAGAGGTTGGGGATATAGGGGTAACGAGAGAGATTGGGGGAGACAGAGGGGGAAGAGAGAGATTAGGGAGAGATGGAGAAAGAGAGAGATTGGGGGGAGAGAGAGAGGGTGGAAGAGAGAGGTTGGGGATATAGGGGTGACGAGAGAGGGGGAAGAGAGAGATTGGGGAGAGAGGAGAAAAGAGAGAGATTGAGGAGAGAGGGGAAAGAGAGAGATTGGGGATAGAGGGGAAAAGAGGTTGCTTGGTGAGAGGGGAAAAAAGAGAGATTGGGGATATAGGGGGAACGAGAGAGAGGGGGAAAGGGAGAGAGTTTGGGGATATAGGGGGAACGAGAGAGTGGGGGAAAGAGAGAGATTGGGGAGAGAGGGGAAAAGAGGTTGATTGGGGAGGGGGAGAGATGGGAGAGGAAAAAGATACAGGAGAGGAGAGAACAGTGAAATATTAAAGAGAGCGAAAAAGAAGTGAGAGAAGGAGAGATAAAAGAGAATAATCGTAGGAGGTCCAATGAAATGCTGCACTTTACCTGCCTGAGCAGGGCACTTCCGCCACGAGAAGGCGTCTGCATGGGGCAAGCACACGACATGAGAGCGTCGTATATCAGCAGCTCGAGGGTCTTTGACTGGGTGTCACCAAAAGAATATGGAGTAAGGCAGTAGAAAGAAAGAATGGCTCGTGTGATCAGAGTGTCGAAAGAGGTTTGGCGCACTATGACGTAAAAGTTGTTGGAAACTTGGTATTATTGTGTAAGTTTGACCTGGCGGAAAATAGCGATGCGTAGAGAAAAAATACTTGTTCTGGAAGAGAGGAGACGAGAGATTTGAAAAGGAGCGATGGGAAGAGAGAGAAAGAACGGGAAAAAGGGAGTGTAGAGAAGATTAAACCAGAGGGAATCAGAAAGTGGACGGAGAGAAGTAACAGGGCTTTCCTCGTGACTAAAATAAATCCGAAGATGCGTGTGTAATTTAATCCTATGTGAGGGAATGAAACAGAGCATATGGAGAGCGCAAACTATTGAATTTAATACGAAGGAGAAAGAGAATAAAACATAAAATTCTAAGTAACATTGATGTATTCACTTAGGGACATGTTTCGGTTAACAATTAACCATTTCCAAGCAATACCTTTGCAGAGAAAAGAATCACCGTCATTGGCTAAGCCAGTATTCAATACAGGTTTGCTGCTAAAATACTTACAGTAGGTTGCCACTCATCGCTAGCACTGAATCGAACACTGAATCATTCAATAACAGCATTCCTACACGAATTACAAGTTCTTAGGTGATTGGTCACAGGTCCCGAATGTTCGGGCTCTTTTATCCTTGTACCCAAGTGTCTGTGGAGGTTTCGCTCTTGTTAACAGACCAGGTTTATAATTATTGATAAACCACATTGTATGTCAGGTGTTTGGGAGAAGTAGGAACCGTAAAAGAAACAACAAACCTTAATTGAATACTGGCTTAGCCAATGACGGTGCAACTTTGCTTTATAAATTGTTTTCGTAATTGTTATATATTTGCTTAAATGTTTTATGCTACTTTCTGAACTTTCAAAATTATTGTTTACTTGATGATATTGCTTGGAAACGGTTAATTGTTGCGAAGTGAATGTCTCTCTACTTTTGTGAATGTGTGTATGTGTTGAGCAGTGTAGTAGAGCGTCTCCTGGAAGACGGTGCCCAATTGGAAGCCCGCTGTCTTTACACCGACATGACACCGCTCCACTACGCCGTCTATTTCGATGTTCCAGCTGTGGTCGAACTGTTACTTTGTAAAGGTGCAGGTAAGTAATGACTGCCCTTTTGGGTCGGTTGTTGTGTCTTTTTCTTTGGTGTACTTTCAGTCTCTGTTGATCTAATTTGTTTCTTCTCGTGTGTGATTGCAGACATTCACGCTGTGTGCTCAGAAATGGATAGGGGCACTAGTCTACACATTGCAGCTTCTCAATTAGCCGCGGAATCAGCGCGAATACTTCTTCACAAAGGTGCAACGCTGGAAGCCACGGATGACCTACTGAGGTCTCCCTATGGTAAGGCTCATGCACATCTCTGACTAATAACTATAATTATAAACTCTGCGATAACTCCAGCTTAAGCATGGCTCACTTGTCGAAGATCAAATCTCGTCAGCATCTCATACTGAGATTAACCCACTACCAGTGACCCGCTGCAGCTACGCGTGCAAGTGTTGTTATGAATAAAGGACAACGCGCTCATTTTTAGTATTAGTAGCGTGTTTTTGGCGTACGTTCAATTGCGGTCTCCGGCAGTGTCCGCTAGCGCAGCGCAGTAGTCTTGCTTGCGTAATCTTGCAGAGTGAGAGAGAAAATCAATAGATCAGCTTGGCTGACTGTGCAGCTTTAAGCCAGCTAACCAGCCTATGTATGAGTGAGTGAGCGAATCAAGCCGCTGGCTCGCGCTCTCTCTCTTTCTCTTTGTCAGCAAACTGACCAATCAGACGACGTGTTCTAAAGTTACGTGGCCGAAGAATCACGTAGCTTACTTACTAGTATAGATACATTATTTTGATAGGTTATTGTCTTTTTTAGTCTTCTCCGTCTCCTTTTTGTGGACAGCAATTGTTTTCGACCCTTGTAATGTTTGTTTAACTGTGCTAAATGTATTATATCGTATGTGTGAAGGTCATAATTATGTTTAATGTGTTTTATTTTCTGTTATGACCTGACGATAACTAGTTTCGGTTGTTATTTATTACCTTAAAAGCAGCATGGTTTAAACCTATCTATAAGACTAAATCAATAAGTAAAGATTAAAATCTATTTTTATGTGCATAAATAGGGTTGAAGGTGAGTGTCCAAATCTCTGAAACAAGGTGATTTGACTAATAAGGAAAATTATATATATTTTAATTATTCATTAATGGAAAAGAAAAAATAATGTTAATTCAAGTATAAACATGATATAAAATTAATTATATTTTTATGTTTAAAATATTTTTTTTAAATATGTCTCAAATCTTCAATCCTTTCTGCAGCTGTCGCGACATTTAAACATGTTTTGTGTTTAACACAATCGAAATGAATTATTCCAGGTCATTTTTCGTTTTTTATTGTAAACATATAAAAATAAGATCCGTATCTATATATTTTGTTGAAACATTTTTCCGACACTCAACAATAGGTACGCCGATTACTATATGCTCCCATGTAGCCGCCTTCTCGTGGTGGGGGGGGGGGGATGCCCTGCTCTGGGAGACAAAGTCTCCGGTCCTTTGGGACCAATGGTTTCTCTCCTCCATCTTTCTCGTCTCTTTTCTGTCTTTATATCTCTCTCAGCTTCGTCTTTCTTTCTCCCCTTATTTTTCTCTATTCTCTTTCCTATTTCCTTCATCTCTCTTTATCCTCTTTATGTGTTTCTTTTTCTCTCTCTTCTCTCTTCCCTTTCTCTTTCCTCTGGGAGGTTGGGACGCTAGCACGTCCACCAGACCTGGAATAATAACACCATTGTCTTTTACTGCTCCTTTTCGTTCTCCTCCAGAATGCTTGCCTCCCCTGTCGGAGCTGTCCGAACCTCTGGCAGTGATCCACCAGGAAATGTGTGCCTTTCTCCTGCCTCCCAACGCCCGTCACCGGTCAGCGGCCAGTCGCCTCCTTCTTCCGTCCAGTCGACACCCGGCACCGGAAATGACCCGATCGGCGGACCAAGTGCCCTCGTCGACCGGTTCACGGCAGCTGAACCAGTCCCGAGAATCAGCAGCGACCCCTTCCACCACCTCCTCCTCCTCCCGTCGTAGGACTGCTGGGGAGAACGGCGAGGAGGCGCACAGTCAGCCTCAGCCATCGGCAGCCGTCTCCGCCAAAGTCACCATGCAGGTAAACAATCTGGACTGGGCTACTTGCAGAATTCCTGGGGATTTGCCAGCGGATCGGGGCTCTCCACTATTGTAGCTAGAGAGATCTTGCCCATCTGTCACTCTAAGACAAGAATGTTGAAAAAGAGCTAAAATAGCTGAATTTTGAGAAAGAAGGTGGCGAAGATTCGCAGAGGGAGCACGGGCAATGTTGCTCCGTCTGTTTAACTCCCTTCTGTCTGTCCATTACGCGTCCCATCCGTCTTATGGCTTCTGCACTAGTTTACTCCGCAACGGCTTTTTGCATTTCCCGAACATCTCTCACTTCATCATTACTATCCAGCTGCTTTCATCTTGGTCAGACTGTCACTTGAGATTAACCTCCAATCCAAGATCCTCTTTAACCCATCTCAACTCATGTTATTTCCTAATCATTTAATAAAACGAAGTACACCAGAATTGTAAAAAGGGAAATTAATAGAAATGTTATTGGATTTTTCTGTACAGCGCTTAAAGTTTCGACATCATCATCTATCTGTTGACCTCGCTCCCGACGCGTCTTATTGAATTGCGCCGCCTCCCCACTTCTTCGTCGCCCGCTAGCGCGCTTCCCCATCTGGCGACGAGGGCCGCTCAAGAAGGAATATCTTTCTCTGTATGTATATGCTCTCATCCTCATCATATTCTTCATTGTGATCATTTTTAATTTCCATCGACTATCTTAGCCGTGGCGCTGGTAGTCTGTGCAACTCTACACCTCTGATTTTGAAGTTTCATCCCCCGGTGATCATTGCGCCATGATATTTGAATATAGGCAAGATGGGGAAGGGGGAGAGAACTAGAGAGGAGTGACTTGGAAAGAGATAAAGACGACAAAAAGAGGGCAAAAGGAAGGGGGAAGAGAGGGAGAGAAAAGAGAGAAAAAAGGGGATAGAGATAAAAAGAATAAAAAAAGGACGGAGAGATAAAGGAAAGATTGGAGAAAAAGAAACTTGATTAAAACTGAGAAATATAAAGTTAAATAGAGTGGACAAATAAAGATAGGACAGAGAGAAGAGTAGTGAGATAAACATTAGCAGGTCCCAGGGAAAGAGAGAGGAATATAATTTTCGAAAGGTGTAGTTTCTCTGTTTCTGTCCCATCTTATACGTGTACGTGTGGTTGGAGACTCAGCTTTGGACGAACATCATTGGCACTTGAGTGTGGATAACATACGATGAACAGTCGGAATTTTCTATCACAATCACTTTATATCCTAATCCGTTTCGTTGAAACATCTTACTTCAGTAAATGCAAATGCCTTTTCTTTCGGCGAATCAGGACGAAACTACAGTAGTCGTGTTTTAGAGTTGGGCCAGAAAATTTGGGATGCACAGCTAACCCCTCGCCTAGGGAAAAGGCATTTGCATTTATCTTTATTGAAGTTTGAGATTTTCCCAGATTTGTGCTCTGTACTGATTAATGTGGACCATTTGATTAATATCTGCGATATAAATATTATTCCTTGAATTTGAGCGCCACATATTTATCAGAGAGTAAAAGCAGGCTTCGTAGGAAGAAAATAAATGGATTCACTGGAATCGGAGGAGTGATTGAGTGACTGAGTAGTTTGTTTTTGACTGATTTGAAAATCGTAGACATGTTGAGGATTAACAGAATGCGAGGTAGATAAATAATTTTTAAGGAAAAGATAAATGTTTAGGAGTGTCAGACAGCTTTGTCAGACAAGCGGCATACAGTACAGTATATTCAGCTATAAGTTTAGTAAATTCACCTGAAGAAAAAGGGAAAATCTCTTTGACCCTGTAGATGCTTTGTTTCCAGAGGTACGTTATTATTTTATTATATGTCCTACGAAGTTAAACTCTACGTTTTGTAAAAAAACAACTATTACTAGACTCACAATGTTACCAGAAACACATATCGTCTTGATAAAACTAGCGGTATACCCGCGCTTCGTTTCGGCCAATAAAGCGGCAAAATACTATGTGGCTATAAGCGAGCGCGGTTTGTTAGGGGAATTAACAAATCGATAAGAAAGCCTGACCCCGAAAATTAACAGACTAAAACGTACATAAATGAATTGTCCGGACTTTCCGTTTATCTATGGCATATTAATTTGTCATGCAGCAATCGCTCATCTGCAGCATATTGATTTAGCATTGCAGCAATCGCTCATCTGAAGCATATTGATTTAGCATCGTAGCAATCGCTCATCTGCAGCATATTGATTTAGCATCGCAGCAATCGCTCATCTGCAGCATATTATAATATAATAATAAAGTTTTTATTTGCCACCTGGGCTTCAATCAACAAATAACAGTTTAACAAGTATTATATATATATATTGATTTAGTTCAAAACATGTTTTGGGGGTATTTTCTGCTGTGGGCCTCTCAATTAGAAATTTTGCATCTCGTGGCTATTTTTCCCATGTTACCCATTGGCGTAGCATTTTTTGAGTCATCAAGCATGCAAATCCGTCAAGAGAGTTGGGAGATAAATACCGGTCAGACATACATACATACATTTCGCTAATTATAGATAGCATTTAAATTATATTACTTATATTAAATAATATAACAGATGCAATATAATGTATTTCAATAATTTAATATTTAACTTGTAGCTCTACTTAGTATTGATTTTAAACTCATTTGAGATAAATGTAACTGGTGTATTTCGTTTATTTTTAGCATAATACCCTTCCTACAAAAGAGGCTGCGATTCATACAATGTAATTATTTTTTACATCTATTTGTAGTCGTAGTCCATAAAATAACAGTCATGCAAAAAATGGAACATGTTCGATTTCGCACAACCTTTAAAAAATTGAATAAGAAAAAGTTGTACGACTTTGTCACAACTCGAGTTGGCTGCAAAAGCGTATAGTGTGGACATCATATTTGAGTTATAACTCTGGTTGTACAACTAAAATGGCATGGTGTGAACGCACCTTAAGGGTTTTATCCTTGTCGTTTCTCTCTGCCACCTCGACAAATACATCCCATTCTAATGTAATCAAATTTGAATTTCACCTTAAATCCTTCTGCTCAAAATGGTTTCCGCAGAGTAAACAATCATTATATACATGTAGTCTGTTGAATTACGTTATGCATGAGATTGGACTAATTTCTAAAATATAAAACTTGTCGCCAGTTGTTTGTCATTCTAAAATAATCTCATTCACATTCACTTACCACACGAGGAACTGTTTTCAGGCGCTCGTCAACCATTGTTCTGATACACGCAATATCCACGTTGTCCAGATTACCCTCGTCAACAAAGAGAACGTTTATTTGGTTGTCTTCAACACCCAATACTTCGGCCCGATACCAGCTCCCGTCCGACCACTTGGCTAGGCAACAACTTCCGGGTTTAGGTGGAGTTAAAAGGGCCGGCTGACGTTCGGGATTCTCGGTCATCAGCGTGTTTACTAGCTTCTGATAATCCTCGCAAACTTCGGGCACATCGACAAGAACGGGAAATCGGCCAGTGGAGAGAAACTCGGGAACAACAGCGGCGAATCGTTGCCCGGCCTAATGTGAGAGAAACACAAACCGCAACAGTGGAGGTGAAGCAAAATAATAAGACAATACGCAAACAAGGACCGGTAAGTACACTGATTCGTCCTCGTCCCCTTCCTCCCGACAGACCGATCCTCTTATAGCGATTTCGGGAAGGCTTTAATGTATGCCTGCTTGCATTGAATATATTGAAAACTAATTTTAAAATTTTTAGCAGTGCTACGTACTATACTACTATGAGTAGTGTTATATTATGTGAAAGAAACCTTAGCACAATTGACAGCTTAAGAGCGAAAACACCCAGAAATTAAGGACCAATCAAAACACGGATATACTCATTATCTGAAATAGAAATATTTCCAAGATTTCTATTATCGGTTAGAAAAAAGAACATCATAAAATAGATAATTAACTCACGACAGGACTTGAACCAATAATCTTCTGTTTTAGTTTATGAGGTAGACGCCGTATCCACTAGGTCACGTCATTCCGAAACAACTAAATCCAATCTCAAACGGCAAACTGAAATCGACTTTGAACATAAGCGTGAATAGACATAGACATGCATACACCATCGTGGAAAACGTGTGATTAATTAATAATATGAAGAATTTTTGCAACCATCAATTCTTAAATGTGCGAATGGTCTAGACATTTTGTTGGTTAAAACTGCGAGCGGGCTAATTGACCCGTACTCCCTAACAAACATTTCAATTAATTTCCCTCGATTATATTCTCTACAACATCGTCAAGCCGGGTCACTTTGCGAATGCTTCTTTGCAGGTCGGACAAGAATCCCTTCAGCCGGATTCACTAAGAGTGGTGGACCGATTTGCATCTAAAGTGACTGCCCTGTTGGCTGCCCCTAAATTACACGGGATCATACTGGTTGAATAAGTCTACGATACAAACACCTTCTAGTCAAATGGTAGGCTGTTAGCGCCATTTAACTGATGGCCAACAATTGCATGTGCGCTGTGCGTCGAAGCACGAGGAATGACATCATAAAACAGAACCCATGAAAATAAAAAGTGATCACGTAAGGGATGCCAAACATATAAGAACACACCCGAATGTGTGCGTTATTGGACCCAGAGCAGCATCATAATAACCCAATACATACCCACACCCAGGGGTTAAGCACGGATGGAGCACTTTTTTAAACATGTAAGACACAGAGATCTTCGTTGATTATTATTATCACTGATCAGAGACCTACATAGCAAACATCAAACTGATGAGGGAATCATAGAATAACACTCGTATTTCAGAAGCTGGACTAGTGCTAAGGCCATTGCTAGTTCTAAGACCAAAATCGGGACTGTTTAGGACTATGGGCTAAGTTGGTATCGCAGAAACTCCGGACTAGCTAGTCCCCAGTGCTAAATGCGAACGCACAAATATTATAAAATCTAGTTTCTCATTGGCTGACTGACACAGGCAGGCATGCACTGCAATTAGCTGATAATACCTCATGCTTCATTATTCTCTGTGACAATTGAATACCTAACAAAGGATTTGCTTATTTGGGGTCAGACTTGTGACTCTGACTGCGCCTGAGCAAATTAATTGTGTGATCATTGCACGTGTTGTTCTTCACAATTTCTCCATTAGGTGCAACATTGATCCCTATAATCAGAGTTAGTTATAAGACTGAGCCTCTCCTGACTCAATATGGAAAATGATTTTTCTTAATGGATTACTTAACTTAATGTAACATTTAAAAAAAAAATTCAAAATAAAATTTAAATTGTCTTGTATTTTGTTTTTGTGTTTTAAGTTGTGTTTTCATAATCAATCCTGCAAGACGGAGCATAAAAACTGGCTAAATCAGCATCACAGAGTTATACAAAACGTAGAGCTCTTATTCACTGATATCCCTCAAACCACTAAATCAACCAATTTGGAAAATACAGTGCATTGAGCGCTTATGACCTCTAATATAGGAATATCAACAAGTATTTTTCCTAATTATTACTAGTGACTTGGATCGATTATTTTACTATGCTCAGTTGTACGTATACCAATGTTAAAACACGCGTTAAATGAAGTATACATACATGTGACGAATTATTGTCCTTTTATAAAACTTTTAATATCTTAATATACAGGGTAATTCATAATTATTAACACAAACTAAATCCTTAGTATTAAATTATTACACAACATTTATCATCCAAACTTAGTGTGCAGATAGTAAACACTTGTACTATTT
>JAUYWV010139990.1:0-10628 GCA_032274565.1 Nematoplana nigrocapitula | reverse complement strand
TATATACAGTAGATCATTGATTTAGCATTGCATCAGCCGGAATTCAAATTCCTACGGCTTCTCCTATAGGCCAACCCACCCTGGGAACCCGGCCCAAGCCCAAACCAAGGCAGCAATCAAAACAAACCTTGGCCTATGTTACCCGCAGGGTTGAAGGGGTCACTCATGCAAAATTTCGGCTCCGTGGGACTAACGGTCAGGGCTCATTTCGGGGGGTGGGACAGACAGACAAACCGATTTTCTGTTTTATATATACTGTACAGTATATAGGTGTGGTTCAATGCTCAATATTTTGGCTTGTTGGTTGGTTGGCAATCTGTAAGTAAACGTAAGTTTGGATGAGCACTTGTGCATGATTAGCACCATTGAGGATTCCCTCCCATACTGCCCATACACAATTTGCAGCGTATTTTTAGAGCTTGTTTTCAATGTTGTTCACTACAACTTGTCTTTCGTAACTTTGTTTGTGATAGTAGATATTTTGTTTGTTTAATTAATACTACTATAATAGTAGTATGATGAAAATTATAGAGAATATTTAAAATTTGGAAATGAAAATGATATTATATTTCCTTCAGATAAATTCTTTAGACATATTATTAAAAGGTTGCCATTGGCGGATCTCTGTGATTATCCCAGAAATTACAACGCTGTCATATTTACTGGATAAGGTTTATACTATACAAAATGTTTACTCGTGGGTATCTTCCTCATATTGTTCATTCCTGCTGTCCAGTTTCTGATGTTATCTATCCATTCAAATCTCATCCATCCTCTCCTTCCTTTCGCACACACCTCTCCCTCCATTGTAGCCAAGACTAAGCTGTCACCTCTGCTCTGCTATTCCAATGTCAGTTCACTCTGAGCCCCTTCTGGTGTGAATAAGTGATGTATATAACTAGAAACATTCTTAAATATTGATCTTTCCAAGGAGTGTCACAGAGTTCGTTTTCGGGTTGTGAATCAGAAGACCATAATTTATTGTATTTAACTCACTATTCTGGCAGTTCAGTCGTATTGCTCAGCTCTTCCTTGCGGAACATCTCGCCTCGGATAATTTGTATTGCAAATTGTATTGGCTTTCACTTTCTCTATATATAATACGCTCGTATACGCCTATACTACTGCAAAGTCGTATAGTTGATTAAGCAGTTATAATAATACGTGTGTCGTAAAAAAGTTTGGATGAATGATCTGCGTTTGAAATGTGTTAACGATTCATTATCCCCCCCCCTCGAAGGCGTAAGAAGAGGTGTACCCGCTTCTACTCGATCTCAGACGAGGAGTTGTACAGTGACCAGGAATCCGAGGCTATAAAACTCGAGCACAGTCCGCTAACGTCGCCTATGTGGGTACGGCCGACAACGGCCAATGACGTCAGCGATGTTGATTGGCGCAAATCTCGCAGTTGTCCCGCCTCACCAGTAGCAGCCACTGCCAGCGACGATCGGACCCTCCAAACGTCACCAGTGAGAGTCAAGCGCGAACCTGATTCGCCCGAGCCTCGGTCAATCACAGTGGGCCACGTTGCTACAACCGCCGACGCCGATCCCCAACAGTCTAGCCGTAACCTCGCCAGCCTACTGAATGAATCGGGTGTGCAGGAGCACAAACTGGAGCCCTACCCGACTAATGGTCGAGCCGGGGTTGCCATGGAAACGGGGCGGGCGATTTTGTTGAGAAATGTCGCGTGTTGTGGTGGTGGCTCTCTGATGAGTTCGTCTGCCAGAGCTTCAGTATTATAGGTTTCTGCTTTCAGAAACTCTAACGGCAAAGCTTGACCACACTTAGGGTACTGCAGTTGAGGTAATAATTGAAAAAATTACACTGCAAATTGTTTCGTTTCATTTCTACAGTACAGTAGTATGACAAAGGTCCTTCCTGGCTCACTACTACTTATTGTCTCTCTCTTCGCTTTGATCTATGAGCTCACGCTTTGCGGCAGTTTTACTCTTACTTGCGTTGTGGGGTTCGAATAAACAACCTCCCCCTACCTAAATCTCGAATATGACTCACTGTTTTATCCATGTATGTAGAATCGAGGGTGTGGGCATTTTTCTGTATGCCGAAAACCTATTTAGTGCAGGTGAATACGTATAAATTTTATATATAAAAACATTCCGGACTGACAGGGTATCCCATCGGTCAGCTTATTCTCTTGATACGGACTTTGTGTAAACAGGGTAGTGAGACACAATGACAGATTCGCTCTCTCTACACGCAGTCTAAGATTGTGATACAAACGTTATTGTTGTTCCAATAATTGTATATCTACAACAAACACTAAACAACGCTGCAATATGGACTTCACTCCCCCCCTTCATTCCACAGTGTTTTTTTCTCCTATCCCGCCAGTAGATGGACAGTTTTGTTCTCGGGGTGGACATTTTATCGAGCTTATACTGTGCTGTTGGAACATTTTCGTTCCTCAATCCGACCGCATGTACTCCCCATTATTCCTCTCGTATATGCCCAACTATACCTGTATCATGTTTTGTAAAGAACCAGACCCCACCCAACCATTGTGCGTGTCTGTAGATATTTGCCGTCTACATTTATTTGACTTACAAAAAGCGCAACTTCTGTGCATGTGCGCGCGAATCGAACGAACTGAATGCAATATTCATAATAATCATTCGGCACAACTCTACGTCATTATTGACTCTGTGGAGATGACGAACGTGGAATTATTGTACGTTGACTTGAGAACGTCCGCTGCTGTAATCTTGCCAGTTTTTGCATTGTACAGACACACCCGAATTTTTCGATCGTATATACATACATATATACATACCGAGATATTTCTCGTTCGCTTAGCGCATGCGAATGTGGGTGTATATTCCACTGTGGTATATATATATGATCCATATTACACAGCACATCAATTATGATTATTACTATGTATACGTACCTATAAAAACAATGTTCGAGCTTTTCAAATTCTTATTGGTTGATTAATTTTTTTCAAATAATTTCAATATAAATGCCATCCATATGAGTATAGCTGCTGTGGACACCACATAATTTAGGCAACATTTACACAAATACACACATTTCAACAGCCAAAGTAAAGCTGAACACACGCGTGTATACATATTTGATTAAAGTTTCTATAATCAAAGTCTCTACAAAATATTTCTAAGGAGTCGAACAATTAATATGTATTGACCAAAAAGCGCGCAGCCATAGGAATATTTTGATAGTTGTATTCACTAAATTTGAGGTAAAGTACCTACAGTTAATGAGTGTAGTTCCTCCTGTGAGCTGTTTAGTAACTTCTAGAGCGGGCGTACTATAACTTAGCAACCCTCTACTGAGTCTATCGGTTGTCATCGGTTTAGTAACCTTCAAAATTAACGATTTAGTAACCATCTCTCTCTCTCTCTAAGCGTTGTACAGGTCCTTAAGTGGTCTAGTAACTCTCGGGCTGTAGTGTCTCCTCTAATAAGCGGTTTAGTGACTCCATATGCGGCACAGTGACCTTTCTAAGGGCTGTAGTGTCTATTCTAAGCGGCGCAGTGCCTTTTCTAAGGGCAGAAATGTCTCCTCTAAACGGTTTAGTGACTCCATAAGCGGCGCAGTGCCTCTTCTAAGGGATGTAGTGTCTCCTCTAAGCGGTTTAGTGACTCCATAAGCGGCACAGCTGTGCCTCATCTAAGGACTGTAGTCTCCTTTAAGCGGTTTAATGACTCCAAAAGCGGCGCAGTGTCTTTTCTAAGAGCTGTAGCATCTCCTCCATGCGGCACAGTGCCCTTTCTAAGGGCTATAGTGTCTCCTCTAAGCGGTTTAGTGACTGTTCTAAGGGGTGTAGTGTCTCCTCTGAGCAGCGTAGTGCCTCATCTACTAAGGGATGTAGTGACTCCATAAGCGGCACAGTGCCTCATCTAATCAGTTTAGTGATTCTATAGCGGCGCAGTTCCTTTTCTAAAGGGCACAGTGTCTCCCCTGAGCGGCTTAGTAACTATAATAAGTGGCGGTGCCTTTTCTAAGCACTCCATATGCGGCGCAGTGCCTCATCTAAGGGCTGTAGTGTCTCCTTTAAGCGGTTTAATGACTCCATAAGCGGCGCAGTGCCTTTTCTAAGATCTGTAGTGTCTCCTCTAAGCGGCGCAGTGCCTCTTCTATGGATGTAGCAAAGCGCCAAGGTTCCCTACTTTCTTATATAACATTTTAACAAATATGTTAAACATAGGGACCTCATTGGGAGCTTGGTGAACTCCATGGGACAGCGATACCGCCTATAGGGAGAACACACTCGCTAGTGAAGAGCGTATCTCAGTCGTTGTGAAAGCGAGGTCACTAAAATTTCTTACTGTTATTGATTGTTTTATAAAGATAATGTTTTACAAGTATTTCTAAGTGGCCATCTGCTGACTATATATAGATTAATATGGAACACGAGACACCCGCCTGCTTAACCACGAATGAAGACAAAATCGTAGCCAAAAAGTGTATATTAAAATATGAAATGTCATACAAAAATTACATGTACAAAAGCCAGTCGAATACGCCATATAGTGTACAGCAAAAAATAACGGATGGTAATATGCAAACTGCCATATCTTAGTATCATAAACGCTGAACTTCTACAATGCCGCCCCATATATTCTGTCAAAAACAGTCAGTCGTCGAAATCCTATAGCACCAAGTGGTAAATAATAATAAATGCAAAAATTGAGCAGAATGCAATTCTTACAACCAGGGAAGACAACCATAATAGAAGCCCTTTCTATGTATTTGTTCAAAATCACACGAATAACAGATTTACTACAAGCAGCCAAAATAGTGCCGTGTAGGTCACAGAGATATAGCATTTTTATCAATATAGCATATTTTATAAGAATGTATATTACGCTAAAATATAAAATTACTACTAAAAAGTAGTATAGTCTTTAAAGAAACTATAATACTGTGTGGGTCGTCAAAATAAAAAATATAATGATAAGCAATATAAACAACTTAACCGCGTCGCGTAGTTATCATTCTCATTCATTCCTTAAGGCTAGTTTATGTAGGACACACGACATGTGGGGATGTATACACGCCGTCTATTGCGTGTACGCACACCTAAATGTAGTTACATTTGATTGGACACCTTTGTAGGCGCGGAGTGCTCGTGTACCTACATAACTTCCTATAAAAATATTTGGTAATTTAGAATTTCTGTTGGTGGTTCCTGAAAGGATTGGTTCTACATAAATTGATTTTGGCAAAGTTTTGCCATCAATACAACCTATGAAATTCGGAAAATTCCAACGTTGCCAAAATCATTCAGAAATTTGGCTAATTTTTAGATTTTTGAAAGCCTTTTATTAAAAGTTTTCAAAACTCAACAACAGCACGCCGAAGACTGAAAGGAGCAATGAGAAATGCTTCAGAATGGGAAATGTAGGAATGTTGATACAGGCCGGCTGTGAACAGACAGCTCACGTGTAGATACATTGAGGTTTCCAACGTGTACTACACAAAGATAATAGTGTACAACATTTTATCGTTTCTACACGACGGGTGTAAACGCGGTTTTAGCCCAACTGTCCCTGGGTGTACCCAGAGAAATGTATTCGCCTTTGTCTTCACAGCCTCTCGCTAATTACTCATATCTTAGCGAAGACTACAACTCTAGTCATCTTCATTGCATCCAGACACAGATTCTTTTCAATCTCGGTATAATGTCAATAGAAGTATAAGATAATACCGCTCTATACCACCTTCCATTCACCGGTCAACAGTCGCAATCCCCCCCACAAAAATATAAAATGTAAAAAATTGCAAACCAGTAGGGTTGGTTAGCATCACGGATTAATTTCTCCTTAATAAAAATACGCCAAGTCTAATGATGCGTCCTAATTGCCTCCTTTCTTATCTACTAACAGACTTACAACCAGACCCACTTACATGAATTCGAGGATGATTCAATGCCTACCTACTTGCTCTAATTATGTTCACACCAAGTTTAACCTAAAGTCGACTTCGAACATAAGCGTGACGGACGGCCTTTTAATTTAGAGATGCGAGAATGTATCTAAAAATTTGCGGGTTTCGAAGATCTTTTTCCTTCTTTCTAAAAAGACAAAATGCATAAGTAGTAAGAGAAGGGTCCTCTCCAGCGCACTTTTACTGGTGGAGGTAGGAGCCATTTTGTGCATATTTGTTGATTTTTGGTTAGTTTCAGTTGCGCTAGGGGGCTAACGCAGTTTTACAGTGGTCGATGGGATTGGGTGAGGCTGGCGCAGCTTTCCTTGGGGGGAGTTTCGGTTTGAAAAATAGTATTTTTGGGCGAAAAAGCCTTTGGTTTTGCAATGGTCTATGGGGTGACGCTAGCGCAGTTTTCCTTGGGTCTATGGGGAGTTTCGGTTTGAAAAATAGTATTTTTTGGTGAATTTCTGCCAAAGTTTTCATTTAGAGGTGAAAGGTGTTGTTGGATGTGAAAAGAGTTGGTTTATCGTGTTCGCCATGGTCGAAAACCTCTAAGTATAAATTTTGGTGTAAATTGGTGAAGTGATAGATTGAAAAAGGGGTAATAAGGATGGATAACATTGCAAGCAGTTGATCCGCAAAAACAAAAATATTTTTCGCAGGTACATAGAGGGAGAGGTGTTGAGATGAATTCGTTCTCAGTATTTTTCTCCGACCGACGCGCGGTAAGACTTTTTTATACTAAATATTTTTATATAACCTTAACTTGGTTTCGGTTTGGAAAATTGTGCCAAGTGTTTCTGGAGTTGAGTTTCGGTTTGGAAAAATTGTCTCAACTCTAGTTTCGGTTTGTCAACTTTTCACCGAAATTTGTACTCATGGCCCGTAAGACTTTGCCCCTATGAGGGAGTCCGGTGCCACCGGACCCCCCCCCCCCATGTATTGTTTATGTTCCTCTCATTGAGACAAACACTTTTGCCAATACTGTACAACTGTGTCAGAAAAAACTTCCTTCATGGTTAAAATTTGAGCATTTACAGCGGCCGCTGTGAATTACTGCCACCACAGTTGGTTCTTTTACCGGTTGGTGATGAAAAAGGAAAGATTGTCCTGCGGTTCTAAATAATCACTAACATTCCTATCATCATAAAGGGCGATTCATTGTACACACGTAAAAATAACTCTACCTCTAAATGGTGTCGCTAATTATAACACTTCCATCAACCAGGCTGTTAGAGAACAGTATTCCGATCTAGATTGATTATTAACCAGTATTTTTCCAATAGTTAGGAGTTACTCGGAGTAATTATTTTATTATGTTTTTTTAGCGCGAAGAACGGTTGCATTTAAATTTGATTACACTATGGCAAAAAACTATGAGAATTAATAAAAGAAAAAATCTCTTAGAGCAGATTGTGGATATACGCAATCAAGTGACTAAATTGACTAACTTAGTTGTGGAAAAGGATAAGCGGATTGACGGCCTGGAGGCTGAAATTACGACAATGCGACGACAAAAATTCCAACCTAATAAATTGGAACTTATTGTATTGAAAAGCAACATAAAGGTGAGCTCATGCGCCCCCTTAGACTTTATTGGAAATATATACAATATCCTGGCGGTACCGGACAGGATTTCGATGATGGACACTGAAAGAGTGTCTGACTACAGAGAGAAAAAGGGAACAATTATAGTGAAATTCAAAAACATTTCAAAAAAGGTCAAAGTGATCTGTGCTTCTCGTGGTAGCAATTTACATATTGTCAAAAATCCTCTCTTTCTAGAGAGAACATTCAACTGCGAAAAAAGGTTTGCAGATCAAAAGAACTGGGATTTCGCAGGTGTGGGAGTACAAGGGTGATGTTTATTTTTTCTAAAAAGGAAGTGGATGAAAGAGTGCTTGCCACCAATGAAGGGCTGAGATGGAGGAGGCATCTCTGGATTCCAACCCTGGTTCCGAATTGTAATTATGACTCTTCCAAATACTAACCCCTTGTGCTCCAAACCCTTCTGTTTACCACAGATTTACCAGGAATCAGGCAGACACAACTAAGCTTTTAACAAGTCCCAATATAAAACCAAGTTTATCTATATATTCATTAAGCATAAATAGTTTAAATAAACATGGTAAATATTTGTCATCTTTTCTAAGTAGTATAAATTATAAGTTTTATGTTATTATATTAGGTGAATTTTTTGCCACGCTACAATAATTTTAGTGATTTTCCAGAAAACTCAAATCATGGTGGTGTTGCCATATTTGTTAAAAGTACAGTTAGTGTAACTCAGTGACATGATTTAAATATAAAACAAAAAGGTATTACAATAGTGATATTAGAAATAAAAAGTGAGAATCAAAAAAATAATAATTCTGAACTGCAGCGAAAGTTAAATCAGGAGATATTGCGCACATTCCGCTGTCGACGGCGGAATTTGAAACTGCAAGATACTGTGTCTGACATGAAGGAGAACATAGCCCCATCTACTAGTGAGGCGTCTGTGTTTGTCAATGAACTTCTCGTCAAAGAAGCTGATAACCAGAAACGGGCACCGACATCACAGAGGTATTCTGAGAATGTAAATAAGTTTATACTCACTATGTTCTTTCATTCTTCTGCCGCCTATCTACAACTATACAGTACGTCATAACATCACTCATTCTTGTGGAGAAAATGCGCCGCTGGTTGACAAATGTTGATGGAACTCTAGGCTTCACCCAGACATCTCTAGAATACCTCAATCAACACTTGTCTTCAGGGAAAATGGAGCAAGTGTGCGCTCTTGTGTGACAGTATGTCAATTCGTAAGCAACTGCTATATGACTCATCCCGTGGATGCTATGTTCCCAGCAAACAATGGGACGTCGTCAACGTTTGGTCCCGTCGGTCTTCGTACCTCACAATACGTCTCTAAGACGTCCAACAGACGTCTGGGAGACGTCTTGGTTAGAAGCGCAGTCGACAAGGACTTTGATGCATAAGACAGGAGTACCGATCTCAAGTCAGTCTCAAGACGTGATCACTTGTCGCAACGGTATTTTCAAATGAAACTCAATCACTTGTGTCACAAATCAGTAGTCTCAAATCAAACTCAATCAGTGATCGACTGCCTTTAAACTTCGAGAATTATATTAATATTAATTGCAATTCAAATTTAAATAAGACGGTCGAAGTGATCACGTTTGAGATCCTATAATTCCAATTATCAAATTTACTAGTCAGTTCGATCAAGTTCGTTTTGTGACTGACTCGACTGAGACGATCTCAAGTTGTGAGGATGAGCTGGAGATGGTCTCTTACTCGAGTATCATTTCAGAATACTTTCACCCTCAAACGAGAACTGCGTAGTCCTCATATTAGAATTTGATATACTTTTAAAATACCCAGTGTCGTATACTAAAAACTTTGTATTAAGTTTCAAGGAATCCTTTAATCAACTAAGTTTAGAATACCACCTTAAGATTGAACATATAATTTGAATGATGCACTATGAATTCTTATGAAGTAAAGAAACCTTTGAAACTATTACATCGCCTTGGAATTATATGCATGCAACGAATACTTTATAAACAAAATTATTTGAGTAAAACTTTTATGCATTATATAATTTCATCAGTACCGGTGAAATTCCTTTAATAGTGAACATGAAAATTAGAATGAGTGTGCTACCTTACCTAGTCAGCATTTCCACAGTAATCTTTGTTATAATCAGCTAACTGCTTAAAATTTTGTTTCTTGTGTGTCGTATCGTATTATCGTAATGGCATCCGATTGAACAAAGTATCGTTTGAGAAAACGTTTAGCGGAGAAAATGCTTGAAAGCAGTGATGACGATGACGTACCAATTCCCAAAAGGTTATTTGCATATTTAACGGCCGTTGTATTTTTATACATATTCCAAAGTGATGTCAGTAAAGTTTCAATGTGACATTGAAAAGGTTGGTGGCACATTGTGTGCTGATTGTTCCACTTGTGTCCACGGCCCAATATGGCCTAAAAGCATAGTAAACTTTTTATTGAACTGTATGATATTTATTAACTGGTGTAGACAGTTCAAGTGGAAAATCAAAATGTTTATTCATTAAAAATAATTTTATATATAAAAATATTCTACAGAACTCCAAGATTCAAACATGTATTCATATTTCAATATGGTTCACTAGAACAAAACTGATAGCCATTTAAATGGTTAAAAAAGCCCATTTTTGGCAATCTCTAGTTCTTTAAGAATCTGGCTGCAATTTTTTTTCCACTTTTATTATTTATAAATTTAATATAAAATAATATAATCAAAAAAATTAAAACTAAATTTAGAGCAATGCATGGTACACCAGACACATATTTTAAATAGCTTTTTGAAGAATTTCCATTTCATGGACAATGATACTCTTTTTGAGTCCAGTCCCATGCCATTCTGAGTTTCCAGAATAATATTGCGGCTCGACTTCCCCGACCTTCTCCTTTCGGGCAGTGCTCGGTGGAAGGAAGGTGGTGATGGGGATGTTGAAGGAGAGGAGTGGAGTTGTGCAGATGGTGACTGGGTTAACAAAGCCAAGAATGTCTACAACTATTAGCTGCACCTTCATGTGCACTTTGCAGTGGAGTTGAAGGTGATGCAATGGAAGGGGAAAGGAGTTGGTACTGCTATCCATGTGTACAACCTTTTCTGCTGTGGTGTTGGGTGAGCGTGGTGCACCATCGTTCGCTTTCAC
>JAUYWV010139979.1:0-10628 GCA_032274565.1 Nematoplana nigrocapitula | reverse complement strand
TTTGGTTAAATTGCGATCATCCTCTTTCTGATCACATAATGGGGCTAGCTGGTTTGAGTGAGAGCTGGTGTCTACCGTTTTTGCATGTTAATCACACAGCCTCATCTGGGTGATATTAAATGGTTTAGCATCCCTTCTGAGACACCTTGTATGCCCAAGTTTGATGTATCTACCGGCACGGCCTCTCAGAGGAATCCGTGCCGATGGACTGGTATCTGAGGAAGATCCGGCTCCCCTGACGAGACCCGCTGATCAACAACAACAACAACAACTTTTTTGAATTCCTGGGTCTTTTTTGGGTGGGTTGGGGGCGGCGTTTGTCCTGCTACTCTCGACGCACACGATGTCTCGAGGACCATCCTGTGAAGTGGTGCGAATACACGTGGTTTCGGGACATCTTGGTTTGGCTTGGGCTTATGTATGGTGTTCTGTGAAAGTAGGGCCGTTTGGTTAAATTGCGACAACCCTTCTGAGAGTATCGCTTGGATAAGGGCTGGCGTCCACCTCGGTTTCATGTTAATCACACAGCCTCAACTGGGCGATATCAAACTGTTTAGCACCCTTCTGAGACACTTTGTGTGCCCAAGTTAGATGTATCTACCGGCACGGCCTCTCAGCGGAATCAGTGTCGGTGGACTCGTATCTGAGGGAGTCCCGGCTCCCCTGACGAGACCCGCTGTACAACAACTCCTACATATACTGCGCCACCCACACAGTCTTCACCCCAACGGCCCCCACAAACTCTGCACTCACCATCCCTCCACACTCGATGGCCATCCTGCGAACTTCGAACATTTCGTCCTGACATACCTAGCTGATGCTGCTGCTCGCTGACACTCAGTGACCATACGTTTCCCTTCCCGAGGGAGATCGGGCTGCTGACGCACCTCCCCGGATCAGTGATCCTTCTGGGAAATAAAGGCGCCATATGCCCCAAAGTAATGGTCACATAGGGAGCACCTTCTTTGCACATGTCTGCACATATAAGTTGGTTGCCTACAACTGATCGTAGATCTGTAGCAAACCCCAAACTCATGGGGAATCAGATCATGACAGTTACATCCCAGATACTGCTGACACATGTTTAGTTATGTTATCTTACACATAGAGATCCCGCTTTGCAGTCTTGCCCTGCTGTCCGTAGGTATTTTCTAATTACCGCCGAGCATCTAACAGAGATACCCTGAAGATAAAAGTTATTCTTATTACAGCATTTATTAGTCGGTTGCTCACTTGTATATCTGTTTTCACTAGTAGTTTTCCCTTCGCTGGAAGAGTGTAATCGTATGCGCTGTACAGATCATATCCAGCAGAAAGTTTGGAGCCTCGTGTGGGTGTTCTGGCTTTGTCCGACAGTTTGCTGTACTTCAGAACAGGAAGAGCAGCTGGTTGGTAATCGTCCAATTTTGGCGCGGTGGTTTCAATATTGGCATTATCGGCCGTCTTATAACGAGTCAGCATTCTTTTCTGAAAAGAATTAGTAGGAAACATTAACTACTAAAAATGGATTCCAAAACTTTAAGATAAATCTATTCACGGACTAGGATAACATGGAGGGCTGCCCAAAATTTGTGTGTGTGTGTGCGTGCGTGCGGCAACGGTTTTCAGAAGACTTACAACACTTTATATTGCAATACGTACGTGTCACCTGATATATCACGTGATGGCGTTTCGGGTTCACTTATGCAGATACATCTTGCTGGCTGGACTGCTATCGTGTAGTAGTGTGCGAATAAAGTTGTAATCTACTATATGCAAAGGAAGTCGCCGACGGCACAGGGAACTACAAGGTAAAATTCTGGCATGCTAGATTGCTGATGATTATCTGATCATAGCATATGGTTATCTGTGTTGAGTGACCACAGCAGAATCTCATGTTTTTTGTTGTTGTTTTATCTGCGGTATTCTCGAGGCACACCTTCAGCAATAAGCAACTGTCATTACCCACTGCTAATGGGAGGTGTAGATAACATATTTCTTGTATTTACGTTCCTCCCAAATATTTCATTTATTTCGTTTTTCTGTTTTTTTTCTATGTATCATTTGTTCCGACAAACCGACAAACCCAGCTGGCTCGTGTTCCTTTGTTGTTGTGCATGTCATATTTCAGACCTGGTGGCACTAATAATATATAGGAGGTGCTGAGCCCAGCATTTTCTCACCACTTCCGTTGCCTTAGGCCTGCTGATAACTCACATAAAACGGAGGTTACGTTCCACGTCAACGGCATTACTCCTAATTTAATCCCAGACCTCCATGTTGCTCTCCAAACAGAAACGATTCGCAGGCGATGTTTGGATGCAACCCGGTCTGCAACTCTGCTCAGATGACCCGTGTCCAACATATGGGAAATTGTGCCGGTCTACTTTTAGTCAACGGAGCGTTAGAAAATCAGCAGAGTAAATCAATGATCATAGTTTGACTCTCATAAGCTAATCTAAACTAGTACATACAGGGCACATAATTTCTGATCACTTCCTTGCGAAAAAACACTAATGTATGAAGTCGTGAATATTCACTTTTTCTCACGTAATGATACCTTTATAATAAATATAGCTTATATGTAAGCTGCATAAATTTGTTAAACTATTTGTAATAGAAAAGGTCTATAAACCCTTACCATGATATTGTTCTCATTTGAATCTTGTGAAGTAAGATATACAGACTTATATTTGCCTGCAATTTTGACTTTTTTGACAAAAATTGGGAATCCATTTTTAGAAAAACTCTGTTTTTTTGAAACGTTGGATTTTTTTGCAAATTGACCAAAATGTTTTCGCAACCTAAATATCAAAATACAAACAATTAAAAAATGCATGTGTTGTCATTCATTTAGTTTATTAAATGTTGTGTATTTTGTATGTTGGAATTCTGATGATATGTAGAGTATATCTATCATTATACTCATGCGGAAGTCATTGAACTGAGTATGGTCTGAAACACTTTGGTTAAAGTTATATATATTGTAAAACTAATATTTCTGAGAATCAAGCTGCATGAAAAAAATCTATAATGTTTATAAGGAAATGCTCCAAATTTTGTCCAACGCTTCATACAAAGGCAACTGATTTTCACACTGGTGAATCAGCTCGTCTCACATTCTAGACAATTCTCTTTCCGCATACGATATGCAGTATGACATGTTTTTAATCCGCCTGACTGAAAGATATCTGAAGTGAAATAATCGTGTTATTTATTCGTTATTATATGCCAAATGGGTAGATGGTTCACAATTTACGGATAATGTTTTGCAATATATTAATGCTTTCTAAATAAACCACATACTAAATATAGAAGAAGAATAACAACTGGTTTACAATAATTTATTTTCTGATGTTTTCTAAACAGTCATCCCAAATTTCTGGGCATTCTACAATAAAAACGTTAAACTATATGCGTAGATGATAATTAAAATTAGTGAGAAATTGACAGAAGAAATCTAGTTAATCCGGTTGTGTTCACCAATTTTTGTGTTGATGAAGGCATAGATAAAACTTTTGTGATGACCATCATATATTTTCTTAAGAAATTGTCTAAACAACAGCTTTATTGTCTGAAAGAAGGTTAATTTAAAGGTTTGTCACTAAATTGTGTTACATATTGTAAAACGCATGACAAAGGTAAACTATTTGGAGAAGACACGATAATCGAATCCGAAGTACATGTAGAAGACATAATGCTGCGAATTTGGATAATCATAAAAGTATTTTTTACAATTATGTCAAATTGTGTTTTGTGAAAGAGAATAACAAGGAAGTAAATCCGTTCTAAGCTAATCCAAATTTTAGTTCATTACCTAATGTTTTTCATTGTTTTTATTGAATTTCTAATTATGATATAATTATTTGAAACTCAATGTTTACCTGGATTGAGAAGCCATGGAAACTGGTCGCCTTCAAATAATTAAACAGGTTTTGACGGTATTTTTAGGCATTTATAACCATACAATAAAAACATGATATTTCAAACATATTCGTCATAACAGGCTTCAATGCATGAACTTAAACAACCTAACAATGTGGTTGATTGCAATATATCCACCAATTTCATCCAACACTAAGTGTCTACGAATTTCTTTCAGAATACTATTTATATGCATACTACTATACGATTGCAAGTTGATAAAATAGATCAGTTGCATGTTTTAAATTGAAGTCAGGTACATATATTTTATCAGTTTCATGTTTCAGGCAGTTTGCAAATTTTTAGCAGAGTAACAAAAAGCATTTCAACTTACATCGTAGTGGCGCAGTTGTCTAAAAATCTGGATTCATAAATGTTAGCCAAGATGTTCTCCACATTGCGAACAATATCTCTGCGTTTCATCGACTCCGAATTCTGCACGATGATTTTTAGAATTTTAATCGCATCTGTGATGTTCACGGCGTGGGAAATGTTGGTATTTCGAATCTCATTGACGACCAGATGCATTTGGTCAACAGTCACTAAACAGTTGTAAAATATTACTTTAGATTTACAAACATCATATCGTTAGCGCAATAGGCTTTTCTAGCAGGATTCGTGTAAACATTAGTATATATGAGTAATAATCTATCGTTACTGGCCGACGCAGTTTAATAGATTGATATTGGGCGGTATTTTGATGGATTTTCTGATTTTTTTGTTGGATTTGGTTTGGTTTGGGATTGTGGTGGGTGTTAGTTTGGGTTGGAGAGGCTTGGATAGTTCAGTTTCTGTCTAGAGAATATTTATTATTATTATTTATTTACATGCGTCAAACATATTGTAAGCAATTGCAAATATTTAGGAATGTTATTCAGGGCAAATGTCATCAGGAATGTGAGGGAGATTTGCCTCGCAGGAACTGGTCTTGTTTAACTCGTTATGTTCTCTTTTATCTAGTACGACTATGCATATGTATGTAAACCTGTTACCATGACATTAGCTTAGTGGTTCAGTGTCAACAAATGACTTCATGTAGAGCGGCCGCCAAGATAAGACGTGCATGCAATGTCACTCTGAATGGTTGCAATTTAGCTAGACTATAGAGTATGATGTTACCAATACTTTCCAGCTAGCGGATTCCAAATTCCAAGGGCAGGAGACTGCATTGGTTCGCGTCATGGTCCAGATTTTGGTGACATTGGAGGACTGTATCGACTAATCATCAAAAAAGACGCGATGTCTGATCTTCGGGAAAACGTCTGACTGAAACGCTAGGCTTATCCTCGCCGACGATTTACTTCAGGCAAGCACGTGATTTGCGCGTCCATATGCATTAGGATAATTGTAAGTTTGACTTTGTTATGTTGACTTGCGGTTTTGACAAGGATACTGAGCATGTGCTGTGCACCTTCTTCAGTAGATGTTAACATAATTAAGTCATCAGCGAATCCAAGATGATAAACATTTCTATCGGTTAACGTTTGCTTTTTCTAGATAGGACACAACCATCGCGGTTCGTGGTACTCAATTCTGGATGAGAACAAATACGAAAGTAACAAATGGGGCACCCTATATAGTGTTCCAGATATTGATGTTTACCATTTCTTACAGGAACACTATTTTCCTAGATTATTGCGTTTCTTATATGTATTTGATCTACAAGAAGCGTCGTTGTGCAGGCTCTTCCAATTGCTTCTCATGGTTCAGAGTGGAAAGTACTTGGATTCCGAGAGCAAGAGCATACATTGAACATTTTGTTTCAGACTATGTTTGTATGTATGTGATAGGTAGAAAGATTGAGTATAATTATTTTAGTGTTTGTTTGATTGCACTAGAACCTATTGCAGCTTCGCTTGCCAAAAAACATTACTGAGCAATTCATTTTTGCTAGGAGGCCTATGTCCGCCCTAAAGTCCAAGAGAATCCAAAGATACCATATTCAGTCCGATTTATTCATTAGAATAATACTGAGAATATTAAAAACAATAACACCTATTTTTAAGAAACTTAGTCCATGGACATAACACAATATTAATCAACATAACGTTTCAATTAAAGTATCTCTTTGTAAACAACATTATGAATCTTTCCATTGTAATCTCGCTTTATTGCAAAGTGGAGGGAGTTTTAAACTTATTCGCAGGAGAAAACTGATTTTATCTATACAAATTAATTTAACTAAATAGCCTTAAAAATCCTAAATTTGACTGTTATTGGAGGAGATGTTTTAGTCCCGCCATGGTAACAGCAATGGTCCGATCACTGGGAAACTTTGACTATGAGTTGACCAGTGCAATTCTGCGTCGAATGGTGCCTTAGTCGGGGGGATAGCGTTACAAATGAGAAGAAGATAGAGAACACACACACATACTCACACATATATCCAAGACCTATTTATAAGTAGATAATCACATTGGATGATGCAGACAAATGGAATGTCTCAATATGACATTCAAAACTTTAACTGTAAGACATTCGAGTTTCTAAAATAGCTAATTGTAAGGAGTTACAGTACGTAGTTGTAAAAGGAACGCAACGTTCTCACGTTTTGAAACTGTTCTCGCCATTGATGGATTCAGGTATAGAAATGACAGACATTTGTCTGTCGTGATTGTATTCTATGAGTTATTCGCAACTTCTTTATCATACAGTATACTATGGCATTTTCAAGGACTTCTAAACCATTGACCGCCAAAGTTAACACAGCAGCGTATATAACCAATCTTCAGAAGCGTCCATGCATGCGTTACATATATTTAATTTATTCAATGCTGCCATTCCCTGTTTCTTTAATAATTTTGTTTTAAATTTTATAAGTATATATGGGCTGACGAAAGCAGTGAAATGGGCTTCGAAAATTTCTAGAAATGATGGCGATAGTGTGGCCAAAAGACTACTAGAATATCAGGATGGTCAACTACGCTTTTAGTGGTAGTTGAGCCAAGAGAGCGATTAGCTTATTTACCCACAATAAAAAATAATTAGACGATAGAAATAAACGTTCATCAGAGTATTACTTAATCGCAATATTGACAGGAATCGAATGGTGTCAAATAACATTTCATTTGGCCATCCTGACCTCCAAAACTGACCATTTTGAAAGCACTTTTAAAGAACCAAAATTCGAAATTTTTCCGGAAGGTACCATCTATTTTACACAAACGCTTCGATAGTATATGCTTGAAAATTAAATTTAAATTACACGAATATCCGTCTAAGGAGAGAACACATTTTCACCAACTATTTTTATTGTGGGTAAATAATCGGCCTCTTGGCTAAACTACCACGAAAAGCGTATAGTTGACTGTCTTGATCCTCTAGTAGTCCTTGGTGTGGCCCAGTCATATCTCCAACTGTGCGAAAGTGCAGATGGAAAAGCAGTCACTGTATATGCTATGGTTAGTGTTAAATGCAAGCTGCTTCAAGTGTCAATTGCCTATATTGTACACGTAAAGTCTCCCTTGACATCAATTCATATCACATTTCCAAATAATTGGCCCGAACACACCTGCACAGACAGTGTTTGGAGGAGAAGGCGGATCGGATGGAAGTGACATTGAATACGCGCAGAACAATGAAGAGGAGAATTTGTTGCAACAGCGTGAAAAGCACCTCAAAGATATCATTGCAAACGTATCAAGGTAAGATGAAGAAGCTAGATATAAGCAGAGACGGGAGTTTGGCAAGGAAGAACGTCGAATAGCAAAGAAGTACGGTCAAGTCACGTGCGAAGAAGCTACGAACTGAATCGCGTGTTCTTTCCTTGGAAAATCTCGACTAAATAACGCATTTAACTGATGATTTTACATCTGTATTTAATTGGAAAAAATGCTGATTTTGATACATTTTTTCTGTGTATGTGTTTAAATTCTGAAAGTAGGAAAATTGCCCTGATTTTTGCCTTGCACTAACGCCACGTGCCACGAAACGCTATTAGCGGGTAAATATACAGTATATGTTTGTAGTTGGTGGACTTCCTGTATAATTGCAGTCATTAAACTATATAGTTATCCGTGAAATACGTCACAAATGGTTTCCATATCTGTTTCCATATAATTTCTACTTTTCATATTCACCGTATTTGCGTTGACGCAACACTTCTCTATGTTTGTTGGTTACTGACATTGAATTCTATATCAATCTTTCGTTTTTTACCTATAATATTATGTGTTTGAAAGCTTCAATGGTCGACGGTTAATGGATTAATGCAGAGAAGCACATGTTTCAGTTATGAGAATAGGCTGTTGTTGTTGTTGTTGTAAGCGGCGTCGTATTCCTCATCAGACCAACCACTCTGGGTGAGCCTTCCGGAGGAACCGTAGAACCGCCTCGTCTTCCACAAGATGTTCGTTCCATCCTGAACTATATCGTCCTCACCAGTGATCTTTCTCCTCATCTTCCTTCTTGTATCAACCCTATCCTTTTCTGGTAGAACTTTGTCTTCCTGCAATGCCTCGATCTGAGTTGCACTACCAGCACTTGCTCACTCCTATTCCACCCGTCGTCCCAAGAATTTGCAATTGACTTCTGTTGAAACTTGGTATGAACATAATTGAAGCATGCTTGAATCTCTGTATGGGGGTCTGTCGTTCTTGTATTTTAGTATAATTCGTCTATTAGTAAATCTACGTATTAGCTTATTTCATTAGCGTATTTAAGAGCGGGATATACATTGTGATGGCGTCCTACTGGTAATCAATGTATTTCATTTGGTATCCTGACAGGACTGCGAAGAGTCGCTGCGCCATAAGACCATGCTCGTCACCAAATTGGAAGAGAAGACTTCTGGAATGACAGAGATAATGGACCAGATGCAGACCAGGTAGGCGCAGTTTGTACTCTGGGAGATGGGGAGATCTAATCGTATTCACCTCACCTCTCCTCGCTTGCTGCTTCAGAATCAAGAGTCTCCAGTCGGACAAACAGGCAGCCGAGGAAACCGCGCGCCGATTGGGTCAACAGTTGGCGAGCAGTGATGCCAAATGGTAATGCCTCACCTGACTCTCTTAGGGTAGTCAATTGCCTCATCTCATTCGATGCCTGGCAGGGATGCTTCGGTGCTTTATCAGGCACGCGATCTTCTCTGGTTTCGTACTTTCTTGATCTCCTTTTTTTCGCTTAACTCGAAATACTTCTCTCAACTTTTTTAACACATTGGACGCTCTTGCAGCTCCTACCTACTACATTAACTGGTGGGTGGCCAAGTGATTAGCGACGTTGATTGCGAAGCCAAGTATCCAGGTTTCAATTCCTGACTGTTACTGAATTAATTTCAGCACCGCTTCCCTGGCAGTGGCAGTTGTATGGTGCGTAAAAACACTAAAAATATCAGTGGTGTGGTTGAATGGCCCCTCCACTAAAGCACTGTCTGCCCGAGGGTAAAGCCAGCCGAATCCACGTGGTGCCCTCAGGTTGAAATAGCGAAATGACTGGCAACTCCCCTGGGCTCGCACGACTCATGATCCAGTGTAAAAAATGTGGTCAACTCCCATCCTCTGGAAGCAGACGGGTAAACAAAAAACCTCCTACATTTACCCCTCTTTTTCTCTATCTCGTCCCTCTCAATTTTTCTACTTTTCTCTCTCTTTTTCACATTTTCTACTTTTTTTATTTATCTCTATATTATATATCATTCCCCCTCTTTTTCTCG
Organism: Nematoplana nigrocapitula; assembly: GCA_032274565.1. Taxonomy (NCBI): domain Eukaryota; kingdom Metazoa; phylum Platyhelminthes; order Proseriata; family Nematoplanidae; genus Nematoplana; species Nematoplana nigrocapitula. Next base: position 1,072 of record JAUYWV010139979.1, on the reverse strand, counting down.
AGTCTCTCTCTCTCTCTCTCATGTATATAATTTATAGCTGCAGACGTCTTGAGCAACTAAATTCCAATAAGAATAAATATATACATTTCATATCTGACGCTATATGTCTTATATAAGAATCTTCTTTTCGTTTTATACATTTTGAATTGTTATTCAAAAGTTGCATTTAATTTTTGTCGTAATTGTTTATATTAATCTTTGTATACATACAAAACTGCTGTATGTACTAAATTTCAATAGCTATCGATTTTCATTTTTTAATCCAAAACTATATATAGTATTTATATTTTAAATTTATACATCGTTTTTTACTTAGTGGCAACACTGTATGCATATAGTTTTATAGTTTTTTATTTGTAAACAATTATCGGTATGATTCCTTAGTCAGGGAAAGTTAATTAAGAAAATTAATTTGACTGACTTCTGTGGACCATGTTCTATAGTGTTCGAGATGGTATTTACGACAGGTCTTCAACCAGGCAGCGCTACTCAGTGCAGCACTTACAGAAAATAATACCTTTTTTATGACACAAGCAGAGTTTCAATCACCTCAATGTCATGTCGCATTAATGTTTCACAATACCTTCCAGTAGAGATCCAGGAGCTCTTCAGTTTTCACTGTTTTCACTCTCCACATCCCTCCGTCGTTTTGTAATCTACTGTACGCAACTGCATCCTCTACAAGGTCATTAGAGAATCCACCTTCGTCTATTGCATCTTTTGGTTTCTCTCTTTCTCTAGTCTCTTTTCTCTTCGCAGTATTTTCTCTCCTCTTTTTATCTCTTTTTGCTTCTTATGACTCTTTTATTTTCTCTCTCTCTCTTTCGTTCTTTTCACTCTCTCTTTTCTCTTTGCTTTCCTCCTCTCATTTTATCTCTATATCATTTCGCTCCCTCTTTTCTCTATAGCTTCTCTCTATCCCTTTCTTGTTCTCACCTCTTTTCTTGCTTCTCATAATTTCTCATTTTCCCTTTCTCGTTCCTCCTCTCATTTTCTCTCTATATCATTTCGCTCCCTCTTTTCTCTATAGCTTCTCTCTATCCCTTTCTTGTTCTCACCTCTTTTCTTGCTT